>CM038676.1:650166914-650459548 GCA_021605205.1 Aegilops longissima
CCTTGAGAGTTTGCTTCATCCACAGCAATTGAGCACAACACGAGCCAGCAGCAATATATTCAGCTTCCGCAGAGACAAAGGATACGCAATTGCTTTCTTCGAGGACCAATGACCAAAGATCGTCCGAGGAAATGACAAGTACCAGATGTTGACTTGCGGTCCACACGATCACCAGATAGTCGAGTCGTAATATCCAATGAGATCAAAAGTAGAGCCCTTGGGGTACCATAATCCTAGTGTTGGTGTATGAGCTAGATATCAAGAATATGCTTCACAGCCTTATGGTGTGATTCCTTCGTGTAGCTTGAAATCGGGCACACATGCAAACACTAAGCATTATATCTGGCCTAGATGCACATAAGTACAATAGAGAACCAATCATGGAGCGGTATACCTTGTGATCAAGTCAATACCATTTTCATCAATTGCATAGATGGCCATTTGTGGGCATTGGAATTTTGACGCCTTTGCAATCTTGCATGCCGAATTTCTTCAGACATCTTTGAGGTATTTCTCCGAGATATGAATATGCCATTGTGTTGTTGATTTAATTTGAAGACCTAAGAAGAATTTCAACTCTCCGTCATAGACATTTGATATTCTTCACTCATCATATAGGCAAATTCATCACTATAACGTTGGTCAAGACAGCCAAAGATAATATCATCAACGATATTTGGCACACAAACAGTTCACCATCATATGATTTAGTAAAGAGAGTAGGGTCGAGTGAATCGGTGTGAAGTCATTCTTCACGAAGAATTCCTTCAATGTATCATACCACGCCTGTGGGGCTTGTTTGAGACCATAGAGGGCCTTGTTGAGTCTCAAGACTTTGTCGATTCTTTGGATCTTCAAAACCTGGGGTTGAGCAACATATACTTCTTCCTCAAGCTTACCATTGAGGAATGCACTTTTCACATCCATTTGATATAAAGTGATATTGTGATGGTTAGCATAGGCTAGTAATATGTAATAGACTCAAGTCTAGCAACAGTGCAAAAGTTTCATCGAAATCAATTCCTTCAACTGTGTGTAGCCTTGAGCTACAAGTCGTGCCTTATTCCTCACCACTAGGCCATTTTCATCTTGCTTGTTGCGGTAGATCCACTTTGTGCCAATGATATTATGCTTATGAGGATCTGGACGCTTGACTAGTTCCCGGACATTGTTGAGCTCGAATCGATGTAATTCTTCTTGCATGGCCTGAATCCACTCAGCTCCATAAATGCTTCATCTACCTTAGTGGGCTCTGTGATAGAGACAAAAGCATAGTGCCCACAAAAGTTAGATAAATGTGAAGCTTTTGAGCGTGTGAGAGGACTGGCGCTCAATGTCATCGATGATCTTGTCAACTTGTACTTCTTTTGCAACGCGAGGATGAGCTGGTTGTCGCCGAGGAATTTGATCATTTTCCTCGGCACCATTGTCTTCAAAGATTATCTTCAGTGCATCACTCGACGCCCTTCAGCAGATCGGAATGAATTCTTCAGCAGATTCTTCAAGAGGAATGACATCCTCGTTGCCTTGAACTTGATAGATTCCTCGGTGCTGGTTCATCTAACACGAAGGTAGGTGCTCTCTTTGCGAGCCATTAGTTTCATCGAACCGCACATCTACAAAGGTCAACAATCTTGTGAAGAGCGATGTTGAAGACTCAGAGGTGTGCGAGTCCTTTCCGTAACCAAGCATAAAACCTTCATGTGCTTTCGGTGCAAATTTAGAATTGTGATGAGGATCTCTAATCCAGCATTTAGCAATCAAGACTTTGAAATAACTCACATTGGGTTTCTTGTCGTTGAGGAGTTCATAGGCAGTCTTCTTGAAGAATTTGTGAAGATATACTCTGCTGATGATGTGGCACGCAGATCAATTGCATCAATCCAAAACGACTAGGCGTTTTGTATTCATCAAGCATAGTGCGAGCCATCTCAACAAAAGTTCTGTTCTTGCGCCCACGACGCCATTTTGCCGAGGAGTATAGGGAGCAGATAACTCATGAGTAATACCAAGTTCATCAAGATAGGCATCAAGACCGGAATTCTTGAACTCAGTTCCATTGTCACTCCTGATGTGTCTGATCTTCACACCAAAGTTAGTTGAAGCCCTCGAGGAAAATCGTTTGGAGACTTCCTGCACTTCATTTTTGTAAGTAACAATGTGTACCCATGTGTAACGAGAGTAATCATCAACAATAACAAAGCCATATAGAGATGCATCATTAGTGACTGCTGAGTAATGATTAGGACCAAAGAGGTCCATGTGAAGCAATTCGAAGGGACGAGTAGAGGTCATGATAGTCTTTGCTGGATGCTTGGCCTTGGTCATTTTCCCAGCTTCACAGGCTCCACACAAGTGATCCTTGAGGAATTTGACATTCTCAGTGCCAATGACATGCTTCTTCTTTGCAAGCGTGTGCAAATTCCTCATGCCAGCGTGACCAAGTCGACGATGCCATAGCTAGCCTTCTGAAGCTTTTGCAAGTAAACACACGGCTGGTTGTGGTCCTGTAGAGAAGTCAACAATATACAAGTCTCCTCTCCTAAAGCCTTCGAAGACTTTGGAATTGTCAGCTTCCATAATCACAACACAACGATACTTGCCAAAGATAACAACCATATCAAGATCACAAAGCATTGAGACTGACATGAGGTTGTATCCTAAGGACTCAACAAGCATGACTTTGTCCATGTGTATGTCCTTAGAGATCGCAACCTTACCAAGACCCAATACCGACTTTTGCCTTTGTCAAGAAAGATGATATGCTTCAGATGTGACGGTGATAAGGAGCATCCATCAATAGATTCTTGTCACCCAATATGTGATTTGTACATCCACTATCGAGAACCCACTCGGTGGATTTGGGTTGATCATCCTGCAGATGAATTAGTGCAACTTACGATCTCATATACTTCATCGGTGAAGAATATGATATCAAGTTCATCGATGAATTTCATCACCAAGATAACAGATAAGCAAGATGAGGACGTGTGAAATGAAAGTTCATTTCATCATGATTAGCCTGCGCCCTTTCGAGCATTTTTGTCGTGCCCCCAAGAAATTCTTCAGACGCTTAAAGCACGCCCGAGACCTGACCCTGCAGAAGAGGTTAGTTCTTTTTCTTCACCACCCACATCTGAAGGGGTGGCAAAGAGTTCATCACTCTGCGAGCACCATATGAGAATGGTGGCATAGAGGCCAATCCATTACGTTTCACATAAGAGGGGTTAGGGTAAGCATATGAATAAGCAGAGAAATTCTTCGAAGACTTATGAACATATTGGTTTGAAGAATAATGCACATATTCATAGCCCTTAGCTCTACCCTGCGAACAGAGTTGTTAGCACGATGATAATCATATGAGGACTTTGATCCATTTGAGAAATTTGATCCATGTGAGGAATTTGGTCCGTATGAGGACTTGGATCCATATGAAGAATTTGGTCCATACGAAGAGTTTGATCTGGGGTTCCAATTCTTCACAGGTGGTGTCATGAGAACATTCACTTGAAGACTTTCAAGGCACTTCTTGGGAACCCAGATTTTCTTCATAGGGGAACCGTTCCTGCAGTTAGTGCCAACATATCTAGCAAATACTTCACCATTCTGATTTTTGAACAGTTTATAGTTGGAGTCAAATGACTCATCAGAAGAATGAGGAGATTCGCATGTAAAGCCAGATAAGTTAGATAGATCAACTGGAGGTCCCTTTGCAAAGGACCCATGAGGTTTTGGGATACCGCAAAGCTTCCAATATGTTCCATCAGCATTGAGTTTCCTCTCAAAGGCAATACCCTCTTTCCTAGGGTTCTGTTGAGGATCTGCTTTTAAGCACATCACAAAGAGTCTGATGCCCTTTGAGGCTTTTGTACATGCCTGTCATGTACAATTCCTTCAGCCCTGCATCGTCAGTGATACTAGCAATGTCCTCAGATGAGGAATTAGTGATAGCAGAGGCAGGTGAAGAATTTGTAACAGTTGAAGCATTTGAACATTCGGGTGAAGAATTAGCATATTCACGTTCAATGCACTTTAAGCATGGAGGAATAAATTCTTCCTTAGAAGCGCTGATTTGTTGAGCAAGTAATGAATCGCGCTCCTTCTGAAGATCTTCATAACTCACTCTTAGCTTCTCAAGATCTTGCTTTCTTTGAAGAAATTCATAAGAAAGTTTCTCATGATCAGATAAGAGAGTGTTATGATGACCTTGAAGGCTGTCAAACCTAGATCAAGTCTCTCAAGATTTTCATCGGGGCTTTAGTGCGATCCATTTCTTCACCTAACATATCATCACTCTTACCTAACATGTTTTGAACCTTTTCCAAGGCATGTTGTTGTTTGGTGGCAATGCAAACAAGTTTGGTATAGCTAGGTTCAATATCATCATTAGATCCATCATCATCGATTCACGATCCTTTGAATTCAGATGAGGAACATTCGTTACCTCGACACCCTTTGCCATGAGACATGATGCGAAGATGATGATTCGGTTCGAAAGTCATCGCTTTGAGAGATTCCTTGAAGTCCTCAAACCAGGGATCATGACGGGTTCGATGACCTTCATAGACGCCGGAGATTCGGTCCAGATAAGCTTCGCATTGCAAAGATGCATAATGCGCTTGAATTCATCTCTAGATAGGCAGGAACAGATGATATCCTTTGCCATGATGTCAAGTCGAGTGAACTTATGAATATCATCTGTCATTCGCCTTGCATGATCAAGAAGACCAATTTTAGTGACGGTCCACAGCTCGCTGTCCATTGCCATGAGGCGCTTCCTCATCATGGCCTTCCACTTGGGATAATCGTGACCGTCAAAGATAGGGCATGTCACTTTCTTCATACCTGCGGTCGACATAACTAAAACTCCAGGTGGTTAAACCAAAATCACATAGAACAAGGGAGTACCTTGCTCTGATACCAATTGAAAGTGCGTTATATCGACTAGAGGGGGGTGAATAGGCGATTTTATGAATTCTTCACTGAGGAATTTGCCGGTGAGGAAATTCCTTAGTGAAGAACTACTTGCAGCGGAATAAGTACTCAGAAGTAAGCATAAGAGAATGCGGGCATGGTCATCATGATGAAATGAAGACAAACGAAGAGTACAGAAAGCGTAAACACAGGATAGCACAAGAAGAAGACAGATAGACTGAAGAAATTGAACTGAGGAAATTGAGAAAGTCTTCAGTCAAAGTCTTCAAACACAGATATGAATGAACACTCAACACAGTAATGAGGAAATGAAAGGGTTGAGGAAATAGAACCAGGTAGGTTGGTGAAGACAATGATTTGGTAGACCAGTTCCAACTGTTGTCTCAGTTGTACGTCTGGTTGGAGCGGCTGAGTATTTAAACTCGAGGACACACAGTCCCGGACACCCAGTCGCTGAGCACGCAGCTCAGGACACCAAGTACTCACCGTATTCTCCTTGAACTAAGGTCACACAGACCTCGTCCAATCACTCGTGGTAAGTCTTCAGGTGACTTCCAAACCTTCACAGACTTGGTCACTCGGTGATCCACAATTCCTCTTGGATGCTCTAGACCATGACGCCTAACCGTTTGGAAGAAGCACAGTCTTCAAAGGTAACAAGCGTCGGATCCACTCAGGATCAATATCTTTAGTGATGCTCAATCACTTTGGGTTTGTAGGGGTTTGGTGTTTGGGTTTTTCCTCACTCGATGATTTTCGCTCAAAGTCCTCAGAGGATGGGTTGCTCTCAAATGACAAGTGTCAAGTTTCTCTCGGAGCAGCCAACCAGCTAGTGGTTGTAGGGGGCAGCTATTTATAGCCTAGGGAGACGTGATAAGACATAAATGCCCTTCAATGATATGACCGTTAGGTGGATAAGATATTTTGGGACAGCTGGCGCGCAGCAAAGCAACGGTCGGAAATTTGAATCTCAAATTCCTCAGGGCTATCATGTTCCTCACTGTGTAGGCAATCCGCACTGGCGAATTCCTAACTCCTGAGTTAGAACAAATTCTCGTGACTGTAAGAACTTCGTCTCTCACATCAAGAAATTGACTGAACTGTATGAGATTTCCAAAGGCTTCACTCGAAGGGATTGGTAGGTGTAGGATTTTGAGTTGAGCATCACATGGAAATTTTTCCTTAGTATTTCCTCGACCCCCTTTAACAGTACGGTGTTTCCTATGACTCAAGAAAGGGAAGATGAAACTACGAAAACAAAAGTCTTCACGCTTCATGTTCCTCAAGTGAATACCAAGTCTTCAAGGTCACACCAATTTCTTCACTTTCAAAGTCTTCAGAAAGTCTTCAGAATATCAAAGTCTTCAGTCGAAGAACTACATTTTTAAGGTTCGACTTTCTCTGTAAATATCAAACTCCTCATAGACTTATAGACCTGTGTACACTCACAAACACATTAGTCCCTTAACCTATAAGTCTTCAATACACCAAAATCACTAAGGGGCACTAGATGTACTTACAATCATATTCCAACAGTTTGAGCAGCAGCTTGTGTTTAACCCCTCCAGTTAATCTCTGGGTAGTCATATATTTCGAAGGCAGTTGATCTATTTTTATGATTAAAGGATTTCCCCACACATAGTGTCTCCACTTCTTAAGTGCTTCCAGAATGGCATTTGCTTCCTTTTCTTAGATAGATTGGGCTGCAGATTTGGGTCCCAAACTTTTGCTAAGAAAAGCAATTGGTCTGTCTTTTTGCATGAGCACAACTCCAATACCTTTAGCACAAGCATCAGCATCAGCTTCAATTGTGAAGGGCATAGTGAAATCTGGGAGTGCTAATACAGGAAAACTGGTCATGGTATGTCTTAGTGTTTGAAAAGCTTTGCTTTGTTCAGGTCCCCATTGAAAAGCATCTTTTCTAAGCATGTCATGAAGTGGTCTATAGATCTGTCCATAATTCTTCACAAATCTTCTATAATAACCAGTTAGTCCTAGAAATCGTCTTAACTTTGTGGCATTTTCAGGTTCTGTCTAGTCTCTTACTACTTGAATCTTGTTAGGATTAGTAGAAACTCCCTTGTTTGATATGATATGAACCAAATAAGCTACTTGATATGTGGAAAAGGTGCACTTGGACAACTTCACATACAATTCATGTTTCCTCAACGGAGCAAAAGTTCTCTCCATGTGTTTGTAATGTTGTTCCATGGATTTGCTGAAGACTAACATATCATCAAAGAACACCAATATAAACTTCTCTTTTTCTGGTTCATTGATTTCATCACACACTGTGTTCGTAAGGCCCTGAAAAGTACCTCGACCACAGGACAACCCAAATGGAACTATTGTGTATTCATAATGACCCATGTGAGTTCTGAAAGCAGTTCTTGTGATATCTTCTATGGCAATCCTGATCTGATGGTATCCAGATCTAAGATCCGGCTTAGAGAACACTTTAGCCCCATGTAATTCGTCTAAAAGATCTTTAATGATGGGCACTGGAAATCTATTTTTCACAGTAATTGCATTCAGTTCTCTGTAGTCCACACATAACCTCCATCCTCCATCTTTCTTTCTGACCATAATAGCAGGTGATGAGAAGGGACTAAAAGTTTCCTGTATTTTCCCTTTTTTGATCAACTACTTAATGATCTATTCCATAGCAGCTTTCTGATAGTGAGGTACTCTGTAAGGTCTCAAGTTTGGTGGTTTTGCTCCTTCCTGTAATATGATCTTCTGATCACAATATCTTCTTGGAGGAAGTGTTTGTGACTCTGCAAATATATTAGCAAATTTCTGTAGTAATGGTTGCAGTGCCACTGGTGGTGGAGTATGATCTTTTTTTCGTTTCTATCTCATGGATCTGCAGAATATATCCCATCACACCTTTTTGTAGCAGTTTTTCCATCCTGGCTGCTGAAATAATACACTTTTTCTTAGGAATGGTATGATCAAATAATGTCACTAGCTGCCCCTGCTTTGTGACAATCAAAATTCTTTTTACTAGATCCAAACATATAGGATTGTACTGGTATATCCAATTAGCACCTAAAATGATGTCATAAGACTGCAGATCTAGAACTTTAAAGCTGCTATAGAAAGTGTGACCTTGCACTTTGAAATCTATAGGTGGTACTTTGGATAAGGACATGAGTTTGCCTCCTCCAGCAGCAGTGAATTTTCTGGGTTGCATTGGTTGTTGGTGGCAGTTACTTCTAATAGCAAATTATGTGCTTATAAAAGTGTCTGAAGAACCACTGTCAAAGAGTGATGTGGCCTTCCTTCCTGCAATTTCTATGATCAAGGAGAAAGTATTTGGACCTGGAGTTCCCTCTGCTGCATTTTTTGATATGTGCATTGCTTGTGCAGGTTTATCTACCGTGTTATCATTGTTTTTCTCTTTGTCTAGAGTGTTTGGAGCTGTATGATAAGCTTGTTCAGGTCCAGTGTTATCTTTTGTATTGTCATTGTCCTCATCCTCATCGAATTCTTGTGAAATGTGTAGTGTCTTGCCAATTTTACACTTGTGTTGCCTTGTCCATGGTTCTCTGCAGTACCAGCATGCTCTAGCATCTTTAGGAAAGGGAACATTATATTTTTCCTAGGTTGGAACTTGCACTTGTAACGAATTTGAAGGATTTCTGTAGGAAGAAGGGTAGTTTCTAGGTTTGTAAACTGGTGGACTCTGGATTTTCTGGCAGTTGTAGCTTTCTCATATACTTTAGCATACCAATATGCTTCAATTATCCCAGTAGGTTTTTGTCCACAAACCTCATGCTTAATGTCACTTCTCAAACCACCAATAAAATAGCTCAGCAGAAAATTTTCCTGAAGACAGGGATGGTCTCTTTCCACTAAGGCCACACACTGTTCAAAGTTGTCAATGTATTGAGCTACTGTATGAGTTTTTTGTATGTTTTTCAAAAGTTTCACCGCTTCATGAACACTAGCTTCTAAAAACATGTCATCTATCATTTGGCAAAACTGTTGCCAAGTCACCATCTGCCAAGGAATACATATGTTTATCAACCAATTAGCAGCTCTGCCTTGTAAATGTCATGTGGCCAAATTAACCCACTGCTCATAAGGAGTTCTAGACATGTCATAAAAATTTCATAAGCTATGAGCCACCCAATGGAATCCTCTCCACTAAATAGTGGAATTTCCAATCTTGCTCCTTTTAATACCGCCTCAAAAATAAGGTGGACCAACCAACTGAGTTGCATACTGATTTCTCCGAGCATCTTATAGATTCCCTCATCGCTTGATAGACAGGTGGAACTCCTGTGTAGTTGTGGTCATGTTAATGTCTTGACCAAAGGACTGGTTGTGGGCACGTGGAGGAGAGTAAAATGGAGCATCGATAGGAGCAAAGTATCCACTGTTCCCTGAGAAACCAAATGCTTGCACTGTTCCACTTGTATTTGGTGAAGTCATTCTAAACTGAAATGTCCCTGGTACTTCTTGTTGTTTGTCATTGTGTAACTTGGTACTTTCAGTAAACAGATTTGCAGTTGATAGACCAGTTGTAAGACATGCTATACTGGATATAGGTATCTTACCTTGATCCCTGAATTCTTGGTCTAAATTTTTGGTAATTGGTTCTGGGAGCACTGTGGTGCTGCCTGGAACTGTAACTTGTGTTTGTATACTAGGGCCTGCCTGCCTGAGTACCTCTGGAGGCTTAGGAACTGGGGTGACCACTTCTGTCTTCTGGGAGTTGATGTTCATGTTCTGCAAAATCAATTGTAGAATTTTTTGAATTTCATTGTTCATATCAGACAATTTTGCCTCTACTCTGGGCATGGTCACCATCTCCACCCTTAGTTGAGTTACTTCCTATTAAGATCTTGTAGCCCTTCTATTTCAGCTCTCAGATCTTCTACTTCTTTCTCCACTCTGTCCACTGTGATCTGAACTTTTGCTCTTGTGTCTGCCATTGCTTTTGTTGAAACTGTCTACCAGCACTTGCGCCCGCAGACCAAGAACTCGACCGCTGCGAGGCGTTGATGCACGGATCTCTCCAGAAATCGGAATTTTACCACCAGGAGAGTGTCTCCCAGCAACCGTTTCGGCCTCAGAGATATGCGCCCGAATTTCACAGCCGCCTCGTCGCCTCCACCGGAAAACACCACCACCGCGAACAGGGAGGGACGGGAGGGACTTTATGAGAGATCCCAACCTCCTGCTCTCCTATGCCCGATTCGCCGCATTCCGCTGTCGCCGAGAATTCGACCAACGCTTTGATTCCTTTGTGAGGGTCAAATCAACAAGAATTTGATGGATCCACTCGAATTACTCAAGAACAGGAGAATTTCAGAGTTATTGGAGATAAAATCTGGTAGATCATTGAAGGAAATATGCCCTAGAGGCAATAATAAAGTTTTTATTTTATATTTCCTTATTCATGATAAAGGTTTATTATTCATGCTAGAATTGTATAGATCGTAAACCTTGATACATGTGTGAATACATAAACAAACACCGTGTCCCTAGTGAGCCTCTACTAGACTAGCTCGTTGATCAAAGATGGTTAAGGTTTCCTAACCATGGACATGAGTTGTTATTTGATAACGGGATCACATCATTAGGAGAATGATGTGATGGACAAGACCCATCCGTTAGCTTAGCATTTGATCGTACAGTTTATTGCTACTACTTTCATGTAAGTCAAGTACATATTCCTATGACTATGAGATCATGCAACTCTCGAATACCGGAGGAATACCTTGTGTGCTATCAAACGTCACAACGTAACTTGGTGATTATAAAGATGCTCAGGTCTCTCCAAAGGTGTTTTGTTGAGTTGGCATGAATCGAGATTATGATTTGTCACTCCGAGTATCGAAGAGGTATCTCTGGGCCCTCTCGGTAATGCACATCATAATAAGCCTTGCAAGCAAATGACTAATGAGTTAGTCACGGGATGATGTATTATGGAATGAGTAAAGAGACTTGCCAGTAACGAGATTGAACTAGGTATAGAGATACCGACGATCGAATCTCGGGCAAGTAACATACCGACGGACAAAGGGAATTGTGTATGTTGTCATAACGGTTCGACCGATAAAGATCTTCATAGAATATGTAGGAGCCAATATGAGCATCCAGGTTCCGCTATTGGTTATTGACCGGAGAGGTGTTGATGTCTACTACGCAACTTTATTCTTGTAGACTCGTGTTGGGCCTCCAAGTCCAGAGTTTTGTAGGATAGTAGCAATTTTCCCTCAAGTGGATGACCTAAGGTTTATCAATCCGTTGGAGGCGTAGGATGAAGATGGTCTCTCTCAAACAACCCTGCAACCAAATAATAAAAAGTCTCTTGTGTCCCCAACACACCAAATACAATGGTAAATTGTATAGGTGCACTAGTTCAGCGAAGAGATGGTGATAAAAGTGTAGTAATGATAGTAGATATTGATTTTTGTAATAGGAACAATAAAAAAACAGCAAGGTAGCAATTGATAAAACGGAGCACAAACGGTATTGCAATGCTTGAAAACAAGGCCTAGGGTCTGTACTTTTGCTAGTGCAATCTCTCAACAATGCTAATATAATTGGATCATATAACCATCCCTCACGTGTGATGCAGAATCACTCCAAACTTCTTATCTAGCGGAGAACATAAGAAGAAATTGTTTCTAGGGTACGAAACCACCTCAAAGCTATTCTTTCTGATCAATCTATCCTAGAGTTCGTACTAAAATAACAGCAAGCTATTCTTTCTGATTGATATAACCAAGAGTTCATACTAAAATAACACCATATGATACACATCAACCAACTCTAGTGTCACCTAGATACTCCAATGTCACCGCTAGTATCCATGAGTTGATTATACGATATGCATCAAACAATTTCAGATTCATAATACTCAATCCAACACAAAGAACCTCAAAGAGTGCCCCAAGATTTCTATCGGAGAAACAAGGACAAGAACGTGCATCAACCCCTATGCATAGATTACCCCAATGTCACCTCGGGTATCCGCGAGTTAAGTGCCAAAACATATATCAAGTGAATCAATATGATACCCCATTGTCACCACGAGTATTCATAGCAAGACATACATCAAGTGTTCTCAAATCCATAAAAGTATTCAATCCGATAAAATGAAATCTCAAAGGGAAAACTCAATTCATCACAAGATAGAGAGGGGAAAACACCATATGATCCGACCATATTAACAAAGCCCGCGATACATCAAGATCATGACATCTCAAGAACACGAGAGAGAGAGAGAGAGAGAGAGAGAGAGAGAGAGAGATTAAACACATAGCTACTGGTACAAACCCTCAGCCCTGAGGGTGGACTACTCCCTCCTCATCATGGTGGCCGCCGGGATGATGAAGATGGCCACCGATAACGATTTCCCCCTCCGTCAGGGTGCCAGAACGGGGTCTAGATTGGTTTTTCATGGCTACAGAGGCTTGCGACGGCCGAACTTCTGATCTAGGGTTATTTCTGAAGGTTTTTCTATTTATAGGATTTTTGGTGTTGGTTTCACGCGAAGATGGGCCTCGAGGTGAGCACAACCCACCGGGGCGTGCCTGGGCCCCTGGCGCGCCCGGTGTCTTGTGCCCTACTCCTTCACCTTCTGGTCCTTCCACAAAGCTTCGGGGTTCTATTTTTTTCCAAAAAAATCATCAAAAAGTTTCAGCTCATTTGGAGAACTTTCATTTATGCACAAAAAACAACACCACGATAGTTCTGCTGAAAACATCGTCAGTCCGGGTTAGCTCCATGCAAATCATACCAAAACCATATGAAATTATTGTAAAGATGGCATGAATACTTCATAAATTATAGATAGGTTGGAGACATATCAGCATCCCCAAGCTTAATTCCTACTCGTCCTCGAGTAGGTAAATGCTAAAAGAAATAATTTATGAAGTGTGAATGCTAGCAAAGTGCATAAGTTTGACCAATGATAATTTCAATCACTTTTCCTAGCATCATAACAGCAACTCTTTCTCATAAAACTCATCATGTTAAAGTATCAACCAATTCACATGTTAAGGTTCAAACAATGAATTCTCTTGAAACTCAACAACCTATATTCTTAGTCACAAAACAATTGCAATTCAACTTATTCAATAGAGTCTAAGTAAGAGCTCCACATACTCAATCATCATATAGTTTTCCATGATTGATACTACTCAAAGCATATTCTTAGAACAAATGGCATCCATCTAACACAGAGAAAGATAGGGGCTTAATGTTTCGCCTCCCAACTCATTTATCGTAGTGATAATTGTCAACAATAATAAATCATGATCAAATATATTTGACTGGTCATATGTGCCTAGATCTTTCCCCACCACATGATGATTGCCAACTAGAGAATAATTGAGGTTGAAGTGAGAATTCATACTATCGACTCTTTGCATAAAAGTAAATACTGAAAAGTAAAAGATAGGCCCTTCGGAGAGGGAAGCAGAGGTTGCCATGCGCTTTTTATTTGGATGCCCAATCTCTTAATGCAAAGGAACATCAAGTTATATTGCCCCTTATGATAGCAACCTTTATTATGCAATCCATCATTTTATTACTTTGCCATCACAAGTTCGTACAACGCTCAATTTTCCCTTACAATAAAAGGTCAAACATATTTAGGAGCAAATTTTTTTTGCTTTATGCACCGATGACAACTTACTTGCTGGATGTTATTCGATCCATAGGTAGGTAAGTGGACACTCATGGCAAGAAACTAGGTTCAAGGGTTTTTGGATGCACAAGTAGTATCTCGACTTAGTACAAATTTTTGGCTAGCAAAAGATCCTAGGAAACACCACATGTTGGAGGGTCCATGACAATATAAATTCTATGCAAATATACCCAAACATAACTCACTACGTTGTCTTCCTTGTCCAACTTCAACTAATTTGCTCAAGTTTGAAAATAATTAATGGGTATTCACAATCATAGAAGATGTCCAAGATAATATATTTGTATGTGAAAGTTCTCTTCCTTATACTAATCATTCATGAATTGCTGGTATGACCAATATTGAGATTGACAAGCTTCAAAAGATTTCACTTTCTAAACCCAATGCGAAGCTACTACTAGGCATGAATATAATTTCAACTTCATGATATTCAATTCATTCAACAATGTACTCATAAGATATAAGTGAAGCATGAGAGTAAATGACAAACTACTCCAAAATGATACACACTAGTAGAAAAAGGGCCTTTAGTCCCGGTTCATAAGGGCCTTTAGTCCCGGTTCTGGAACCGGGACTAAAGGGTCGTTACTAAAGCCTCCCCCTTTAGTCCCGGTTCTTACACGAACCGGGACTAAAGACCCTCCATGTGGCCGCTGCCTGGAGGTCCACCTTTAGTCCCGGTTGGTAACACGAACCGGTACTAAAGGAAATTTTATGAATTTTTTGAAGTTTTTTTTTGAATTTTTTTATTTTCAAATTTTTGAATTATTTTAACCTCTAATATCTAATCACCCCTCATCACTGCTCAATTTAACCTCTATTCTCTAATCACACCTCATCATTCCAAATCATCTAACTTCCCGGACGGTCACCCATCCTTTCACTACTCTAGCCTGAGCACGCTTAACTTCCGGGTTCTATTCTCCCTCGTTTCCAAGTCTGCACTTGTTGTTTTCCTTACAATAGTAAGATGTCAATCCTATTAACCCTCAGGAATTTAGCTTGAGCATGAAGTCACACATTTCACTGTTTGAGTTTGAAACTATTGTTCTAAAAAAACAATTATTATTTAGTAACACTAATATTTCTTGAATAAGTAGTTTGACCATAGTTTGACCAAAGTTTGACCAGATTTGACCAAAATTTAAAAAACTGAAATAATTATTTAGTAACACTAATATTTCTTGGATAATTAGTTTGACCACAGTTTGACCACAATTTGACCACAATTTGACCAAATTTGACCAAAATTCAAAAAATTGAAATAATTATTTAGTAACACTAATATTCTTGAATAATTATTTAGTAACACTAATACTTCTTGAATAAGTAGTTTGACCAAAGTTTGACCTGATTTCACAAAAATTCAAAAAAAAATGAAATTTGAGCATAACTTTTTTTCTTTTAGAATTTGAGGATTCTAAAAATTTGCAAACAGGCCATAGGCCATCAAAATCGGATGCGGATTTTTGTGCTGAACATTTTGATATATTATACGTTTTTTTTCGACATTGTATGCAAAAGTTATAGCCGTTTTACATTTTCCCTACACTTTTTGCAAAACATGTCCAAATTTAAGTTTTAAAATTTTCCTAACTAGTACATGTAGTAGCATAACTACATCTGGAAGGATTTTAATTTTTGAAGTTTTTATCATTTTCTTTTGCTTTTTACAAAACTAAAAAGGCTATCCTTGACATTTTATTGAAAAGATAGATTCAAAACATTATTCCAAATAACAGAAAGCAAATATAACAAAATAAAATGACGCTCCAAGCAAAACACATATCATGCGACGAATAAAAATGTAGCTCCAAGTGAGGTTACCGATAATGTTTGAGACGAAAGAGGGGATGCCTTCCGGGGCATCCCCAAGCTTAGTTGCTTGGATATTCCTTGAATATTACCTTGGGGGTGCCTTGGGAATCCCCAAGCTTACGGTATTGTCACTCCTTATTCTCCTCATATCGACATCTCACCCAAAACTTGAAAACTTCAACCACACAAAAGTTAACAGAACTTCGTGAGATAGGTTAGTATGATCAAGAGCAAACCATTTCACTTTAGTGCTGTAAAAGACAAGATTCATAATTGTTTCCACACAATGCCCACTGTAGCATATCATTTCCTCAATTTATATTGAGCAATATAAGCCATAGAAACTAGAAAACAAGCAAACTATGCATTGAAAACAGAATCTGTCAAAAACAGAACAGTCTGTAGTAATCTATACTCCAACCATATTTCTGCTACTCCAAAAATTCTGAAAAATTAGGACAACGTAGGGAATTTGTATATATATCACCCGTAAAAATTTAAGATCAAAATCCTGTTCTAGTGAATTTTAGAAATTCCTGGACTAGGCGCAAAAGTTTCTGTTTTTGGACAGAATCAAGTCAACTATCATCCACACTATCCCAAAGGTTTTACCTGGCACTTTATTGAAACAAAAGCAATAAAACATGATTACTAAAGTAGCATAATCATGTGAACACACAAAAATGGTAGGGGTAAATGTTGGGTTGTCTCCCAACAAGCGCTTTTCTTTAATGCCTTTTAGCTAGGCATGATGATTTCAATGATGCTCACATAAAAGATAAGAATTGAAACATGAAGAGAGCATCATGAAGCATATGACTAACACATTTAAGTCCAACCCACTTCCTATGCATAGGGATTTTGTGAGCAAACCATTTATGGAAACAAGAACCAACTATCATAGGAAGGCAAAACAAGCATAACTTCAAGATTTTTCAACACATAGAGAGGAAACTTGATATTATTGCTATATGTATGAGCATATATTACCCTCTCATAATAATTTTCAGTAGCATCACGAATGAATTCAACAATATATATATCACATAAAGCATTCTTTTCATTATCCACAAGCATAGAAATTTTCTTACTCTCCACATAAGCAAATTTATTCTCATTCATAGTAGTGGGAGCAAACTCAACAAAATAACTATCATGTGATTGAAAATTAAAATCATGATGACACGTTTCATGGTTATCATTATTCAATATAGCATACATGCCATCACCATAATCATCACAGATAGCAACTTTTTTATCATAGTCAATTGAAAGCTCTTCGAAAATAGTGGAATCATCACTAAATAAAGTCATGATCTCTCCAAATCCACTTTCATCAATATTGTAATAAGATTCAAAACCCTCCAAAATAGTGGGATCATTACCTAGAGTTGACACTCTTCCAAACCCACATCCATCATTGTAATCATCATAAATAGGAGGCATGCTACCATTATAACAAATTTGCACATCAAAAGTTGGGCGAATAAAAATATCATATTCATCGAACATAGCATCCCCAAGCTTATGACTTTGCATATCACATGCATCATGGATATTCAAAGAATTCATACTAGCAACACTACAATCATGCTCATCATTCATGGATTCTATGCCAAACATTTTATAGCATTCTTCTTCTAACAATTGAGCACAATTTTCCTTTCCATCATTTTCACGAAAGACATTATAAAGATGAATAATTTGATGCAACCAGAATTCCATTTTTTTTGTAGATTCATTTTTATAAACACAACTAGTGATAAAACAAGAAACAAAAAGATTCAATTGCAAGATCTAAAGATATACCTTCATGCACTCACCTCCCCGGCAACGACGCCAGAAAAGAGCTTGATGTCTACTACGCAACTTTATTCTTGTAGACTCGTGTTGGGCCTCCAAGCACAGAGTTTTGTAGAACAGTATCAATTTTACCTCAAGTGGATGACCTAAGGTTTATCAATCCGTGGGAGGCGTAGGATGAAGATGGTCTCTCTCAAACAACCCTGCAACCAAATAATAAAAATTCTCTTGTGTCCCCAACACACCAAATACAATGGTAAATTGTATATGTGCACTAATTCGGTGAAGAGATGGTAATAAAAGTGTAGTAATGATAGTAGATATTGATTTTTGTAATAGGAACAATAAAAAACAGCAAGGTAGCAATTGATAAAATGGAGCACAAACGGTATTGCAATGCTTGAAAACAAGGCCCAGGGTCCGTACTTTATCTAGTGCAATCTCTCAACAATGCTAATACAATTGGATCATATAACCATCCCTCACGTGCGATGAAGAATCACTCCAAAGTTCTTATCTAGCGGAGAACATAAGGAGAAATTGCTTGTAGGGTACGAAACCACCTGAAAGCTATTCTTTCTGATCAATCTATCCTAGAGTTCATACTAAGAGAACACCAAGCTATTCTTTCCGATCGATCTAATAAAGAGTTCATACTAAATTAACACCATATGATGCACATCAACCAACTCTAATGTCACCTAGATACTCCAATGTCACCGCGAGTATCCGTGAGTTGATTATACGATATGCATCAAACAATTTAAGATTCATAATACTCAATCCAACACAAAGAACCTCAAAGAGTGGCCCAAGATTTCTACCGGAGAAACAAGGAAAAGAACATGCATCAACCCCTATGCATAGATTACCCTAATGCCACCTCAAGAATCTGTGAGTTGAGTGCGAAGACATATATCAACAGAAGCAATATGATACCCCATTGTCACCATGGGTATTCATAGCAAGACATACATCAAGTGTTCTCAAATCCATAAAAGTATTCAATCCGATAAAACGAAATCTCAAAGGGAAAACTCAATTCATCACAAGATAGAGAGGGGGAAACACCATATATGATCCGACTATATTAACAAAGCCCGCGATACATCAAGATCGTGACATCTCAAGAACATGAGAGAGAGAGTGGTTAAACCCATAGCTACTGGTACAAACCCTCAGCCCCGAGGGTGGACTACTCCCTCCTCATTATGGTGGCCGCCGGCATGATGAAGATGGCCACCGGTGATGATTTCCCCCTCCGGCAGGGTGCCGTAACGGGGTCTAGTTTGGTTTTTCATGGCTACAGAGGCTTGCGGCGGCGGAACTTCTGATCAAGGGTTATTTCTGATGGTTTCTCTATTTATAGGATTTTTTGGCGTTGGTTTCACACGAAGATTAGCCTCGAGGTGAGCACAACCCACGGGGGCGCGCCTGGGCCTGATACGTCTCCAACGTATCTATAATTTATGAAGTATTCATTCTGTTATATTATCATTCTGGGATGTTTTAAAATCATTTTATAGAAACTTTAGATCATTTTTTGGGACTAACCTATTGACCTAGTTTCCAGTGCCAGTTGCTGTTTTTTGCTTGTTTTTTACATCGCAGGAAATCAATATCAAACGGAGTCCAAACACTTTGAAACTTTTTGTGGATTTTTTATGGACCAGAAGACATCCAGTGGGCCAGAGAAGCACGTAGGGGTGCCCCAAGGGGGCACAACCCATCAGGGCGCGCCTGGGGGCCCAGGCGCACGAAGGTAAGTTGTGCTCACCTCGGTGGCCTCCCGCACCCCCTCTTTGCCCTATAAATTGCCAAATATTCCAAAACCCTTGGGGGTAACCCTAGATCAGAAGTTCCACCGCCGCAAGCCTCTGTAGCCACGAAAAACCAATCAGGAGCCCGTTCCGGCACCCTGTCGGAGGGGGGAATCATCACTGGTGGCCATCTTCATCATCCCGACGGCCACCACGATGAGGAGGGAGTAGTCCACCCTCGGGGCTGAGGGTTTGTACCAGTAGTTATCTGTTTAATCTCTCTCTCTCTCTCTCTCTCTCTCTCTCTCTCGTGTTCTAGAGATGTCACGATCTTGATGTATCGCGGGCTTTGTTAATATAGTCGGATCATATGGTTTTTTCCCCTCTCTATCTTGTTGTGGTGAATTGAGTTTTTCCCTTTGAGATTTCGTTCTTATCGGATTGAGTACTTTTTATGGATTTGAGAGCACTTGATATATGTCTTGCATATGAATACTCGTGGTGACAATTTGGTATCGTATTGATTCACATGATATATTTTTGGCACTCAACTCCTCCCAAAGCCTTCAAGACTTTGGAATTGTCACTTCCATAATCACAACACAACGATATTTGCCAAAGATAACAACCATATCAAGATCACAAAGCATTGAGATCGACATGAGGTTGTATCCTAAGGACTCAACAAGCATGACTTTGTCCATGTGTATGTCCTTAGAGATCGCAACCTTACCAAGACCCAATACCGACTTTTGCCTTTGTCAAGAAAGATGATATATGTTTCGATGACGGTGATAAGGGAGCATCCATCAATAGATTCTTGTCACAAATATGTGATTTGTACATCCACTATCGAGAACCCACTCAAGGATTTGGGTTGATCATCCGCAGATGAATTAGTGTAACTTACGATCTCATATACTTCATCGCGAAGAATATGATATCAAGTTCATCGATGAATTTCATCACCAAGATAATGATAAGCAAGATGAGGACGTGGAAATGAAAGTTCATTTCATCATGATTAGCCTCGCCCTTTCGTGCATTTTTGTCGCCTCAAAGAAATTCTTCGACGCTTAAAGCACGCCCCGAGACCTGACCTCGCAGAAGAGGTTAGTTTTTTCTTCACCACCCACATCTCAAGTGGCAAAGAGTTCATCACTCATGAAAGCACCATATGAGAATGGTGGCATAGAGGCCAATCCATTACGCTTCACATAAGAGGGGTTAGGTAAGCATATGAATAAGCAGAGAAATTCTTCGAAGACTTATGAACATATTGGTTTGAAGAATAATGCACATATTCATAGCCCTTAGCTCTACCCTGCGAACAGAGTTGTTAGCACGATGATAATCATATGAGGACTTTGATCCATTTGAGAAATTTGATCCATGTGAGGAATTTGGTCCGTATGAGGACTTGGATCCATATGAAGAATTTGGTCCATACGAAGAGTTTGATCTGGGGTTCCAATTCTTCACTGTGGTGTCATGAGAACATTCACTTGAAGACTTTCAAGGCACTTCTTGGGAACCCAGATTTTCTTCATAGGGAACCGCTCCGCAGCTAGTGCCAACATATCTAGCAAATACTTCACCATTCTGATTTTTGAACAGTTTATAGTTGGAGTCAAATGACTCATCGTAAGAATGAGGAGATTCGCATGTAAAGCCGATAAGTTAGATAGATCAATCGAGGTCCCTTTGCAAAGGACCCATGAGGTTTTGGGATACCGCAAAGCTTCCAATATGTTCCATCAGATTGAGTTTCTCTCAAAGGCAATACCTCTTTCCTAGGGTTCCTGAGGAGGATCTGCTTTTAAGCACATCACAAAGAGTCTGATGCCCTTGAGGCTTTTGTACATGCCTATGTCATTCCTTCACTTCAGATCGTCAAGGATACTAGCAATGTCCTCGATGAGGAATTAGTGATAAAGGCAGGTGAAGAATTTGTCAGCTTGAAGCATTTGAACATTCGGGTGAAGAATTAGCATATTCACGCTCAATGCACTTTAAGCATGGAGGAATAAATTCTTCCTTAGAAGCGCTTGATTTGTTGAGCAAGTAATGAATTCTTCAAGATCTTCATAACTCACTCTTAGCTTCTCAAGATCTTGCTTTGAAGAAATTCATAAGAAAGTTTTCATGATCGATAAGAGAGTGTTATGATGACCTTGAAGGTCGTCAAACCTAGACTCAAGTCTCTCAAGATTTTCAGGGCTTTAGTGCGATCCATTTCTTCACCTAACATATCATCACTCTTACCTAACATGTTTTGAACCTTTCCAAGGCATGTTGTTGTTTGCGGCAATGCAAACAAGTTTGGTATAGCTAGGTTCACTATCATCATTAGATCCATCATCATCGATTCACAACATCAATTCAGATGAGGAACATTCGTTACCTCGACACCCTTTGCCATGAGACATGATGCGATGATGATTCTGTTCAAAGTCATCGTTTGAGAGATTCCTTGAAGTCCTCAAACCAGGATCATGACGGGTCTGATGACCTTCATAGACGCCGGAGATTCGTCCCGATAAGCTTCAGACAAAGATGCATAATGCGCTTGAATTCATCTCTAGATAGGCAGGAACAGATGATATCCTTTGCCATGATGTCAAGTCGAGTGAACTTATGAATATCATCTGTCATTGCCTTGCATGTGATCAAGAAGACCAATTTTGACGGTCCACACTGCTGTCCATTGCCATGAGGCGCTTCCTCATCATGGCCTTCCACTTGGGATAATCGTGACCGCCAAAGATAGGGCATGTCACTTTCTTCATGGCTCGATATAACTAAAACTCCGTGGTTAAACTAAAATCACATAGAACAAGGAGTACCTTGCTCGATACCAATTGAAAGTGCGTTATATCGACTAGAGGGGGTGAATAGGTTATTTTATGAATTCTTCACCGAGGAATTTGCCGTGAGGAAATTCCTTAGTGAAGAACTACTTGCAATGAATAAGTACTCGAAGTAAGCATAAGAGAATGCGGCATGGTCATCATGATGAAATGAAGACAAACGAAGAGTATGTAGCGAAACACAGGATAGCACAAGAAGAAGATGATAGATCAAGAAATTGAACTGAGGAAATTGAGAAAGTCTTCACCAAAGTCTTCAAACACAGATATGAATGAACACTCAACAAGAATGAGGAAATGAAAGGGTTGAGGAAATAGAACCAGGTAGGTTGGTGAAGACAATGATTTGGTAGACCAGTTCTAACCTGTCTCGCTTGTACGTCTGGTTGGAGCGGCTGAGTATTTAAACTCGAGGACACACAGCCCCGGACACCCAGCCGCCGAGCACGCAGCTGACACCAAGTACTCACCGATTCTCCTTGAACTAAGGTCACGACTCGGTCCAATCACTGTGGTAAGTCTTCAGTGACTTCCAAACCTTCATGACTTGGTCACTCGGTGATCCACAATTCCTCTTGATGTTTCTAGACCATGACGCCTAACCGCTTGGAAGAAGCACGCCTTCAAAGGTAATAAGCCGGATCCACTCAGGATCAATATCTTTAGTGATGCTCAATCACTTTGGGTTTGTAGGGTTTGTGTTTGGGTTTTTCTCACCGATGATTTTCGCCAAAGTCCTCGAGGATGGGTTGCTCTCAAATGACAAGTGTCAAGTTTCTCGAGAGCCCAACCAGCTAGTGGTTGTAGGGGCAGCTATTTATAGCCTAGGGAGACGGATAAGACATAAATGCCCTTCAATGATATGACCGTTAGGTGGATAAGATATTTTGGGAGACAGGCGCAAGAAAGCAACGGTCGGAAATTTGAATCTCAAATTCCTGTATTATCATGTTCTCACTGTAGGCAATCCAAGACCGCGAATTCCTAACTCCTGAGTTAGAATGAATTCTCAAATACTGTAAGAACTTTGTCTCTCACATCAAGAAATTGACTGAACTGTATGAGATTTCCAAAGGTTTCACTCAAGGGATTGGTAGGTATTTTGAGTTGAGCATCACATGGAAATTTTTCCTTAGTATTTTCTAATCCCTTTAACAAAGATTTCCTATGACTCAAGAAAGGGAAGATGAAACTACGAAAACAAAAGTCTTCACGCTCATGTTCCTCAAGTGAATACCAAGTCTTCAAGGTCACACCAATTTCTTCACTTTCAAAGTCTTCTAAAGTCTTTAATATCAAAGTCTTCATCAAGAACTACATTTTTAGGGTCGACTTTCTCTCAGAATATCAAACTCCTCATAGACTTATAGACCTGTACACTCACAAACACATTAGTCCCTTAACCTATAAGTCTTCAATACACCAAAATCACTAAGGCACTAGATGCACTTACAATCATATTCCAAAGTTTGAGCAGCATTGTGTTTAACCCTCCGCTAATCTCGGGTAGTCATATATTTCAAGGCTTGATCTATTTTTATGATTAAAGGATTTCCCCACATAGTGTCTCCACTTCTTAAGTGCTTCCTGCATGGCATTTGCTTCCTTTTCTTAGATAGATTGGGCGCAGATTTGGGTCCCAAACTTTGCTAAGAAAAGCAATTGGTCTGTTTTGCATGAGCACAACTCCAATACCTTTAGCACAAGCATCAGCATCAGCTTCAATTGTGAAGGGCATAGTGAAATCTGGGAGTGCTAATACAGGAAAACTGGTCATGGTATGTCTTAGTGTTTGAAAAGCTTTGCTTTGTTCAGGTCCCCATTGAAAAGCATCTTTTCTAAGCATGTCATGAAGTGGTCTACAGATCTGTCCATAATTCTTCACAAATCTTCTATAATAACCAGTTAGTCCTAGAAATCGCCTTAACTTTGTGGCATTTTCAGGTTCTGTCCAGTTCTTACTACTTGAATCTTGTTAGGATTAGTAGAAACCCTTGTTTGATATGATATGAACCAAATAAGCTACTTGATATGTGGAAAAGGTGCACTTGGACAACTTCACATACAATTCATGTTTCCTCAACGGAGAAAAAGTTCTTCCATGTGTTTGTAATGTTGTTCCATGGATTTGTCAAGACTAACATATCATCAAAGAACACCAATATAAACTTCTCTTTTCTCGTTCATTGATTTCACACATCGTGTTCGTAAGGCCCCAAAGTACCTCGACCACAGGACAACCCAAATGGAACTACTGTATTAATAATGACCCATGTGAGTTCTGAAAGCAGTTCTTGTGATATCTTCTATGGCAATCCTGATCTGATGGTATCCAGATCTAAGATCCGGCTTAGAGAACACTTTAGCCCCATGTAATTCGTCTAAAAGATCTTTAATGATGGGCACTGGAAATCTATTTTTCACAGTAATTGCATTCAGTTCTCTGTAGTCCACACATAACCTCCATCCTCCATCTTTCTTTCTGACCATAATAGCAGGTGATGAGAAGGACTAAAAGTTTCTGTATTTTCCTTTTGATCAACTACTTAATGATCTCTTCCATAGCAGCTTTCGATAGTGAGGTACTCAAGGTCTCAAGTTTGGTGGTTTTGCTCTTCCTCGTAATATGATCTTCTCGATCACAATCTTTCTTGGAGGAAGTGTTTGTGACTCTGCAAATATATTAGCAAATTCTGTAGTAATGGTTGAAGTGCCACCGTGGTGGAGTATGATCTTTATTTTCTATCTCATGGATCTGCATATCTCATCACACCTTTTGTAGCAGTTTTTCCATCCTGTCTGAAATAATACACTTTTTCTTAGGAATGGTATGATCAAATAATGTCACTAGCTGCCCCTGCTTTGTGACAATCAAAATTCTTTCTACTAGATCCAAACAGATAGGATTGTACGTATATCCAATTAGCAAAAATGATGTCATAAGACTGCAGATCTAGAACTTTAAAGCTTCTATAGAAAGTGTGACCTTGCACTTTGAAATCTATAGGTGGTACTTTGGATAAGGACATGAGTTTGCCTCCTCCAGCAGCAGTGAATTTTCTGGGTTGCATTGGTTGTTGGTAGCATTTAATAGCAAATTATGTGTTACAAAGAGTGATGTGGCCTTCCTTCCTGCAATTTCTATGATCAAGGAGAAAGTATTTGGACCTGGAGTTCCCTCTGCTGCATTTTTTGATATGTGCATTGCTTGTGCAAGTTTATCTACCGTGTTATCATTGTTTTTCTCTTTGTCTAGAGTGTTTGGAGCTGTATGATGCTTGTTCAGGTCCAAGGTTATCTTTTGTATTGTCATTGTCCTCATCCTCATCGAATTCTTGTGAAATGTGTAGTGTCTTGCCAATTTTACACTTGTGTTGCCTTGTCCATGGTTCTCAAAAAGATGCTCTAGCATCTTTAGGAAACATTATATTTTCCTAGGTTGGAACTTGCACTTGTAACGAATTTGAAGGATTTCAGAGAAGAAGGGTAGTTTCTAGGTTTGTAAACGTGGACTCGGATTTTCCGCATAGCTTTCATATACTTTAGCATACCAATATGCTTCAATTATCCCAGAGGTTTTTGTCCACAAACCTCATGCTTAATGTCACTCAAACCACCAATAAAATAGCTCAGCAGAAAATTTTCCTCAAGACAGATGGTCTCTTTCCACTAAGGCCACACATGCTCAAAGTTGTAAATGTATTGAGCTACCGTATGAGTTTTTTGTATGTTTTTCAAAAGTTTCACCGCTTCATGAACACTAGCTTCTAAAAACTGTCACTATCATTTGGCAAACTGCCAAGTCACCATCTCAAGGAATACATATGTTTATCAACCAATTAGCAGCGCTCGCTTTGTAAATGTCATGTGGCCAAATTAACCCACTGCTCATAAGGAGTTCTAGACATGTCATAAAAATTTCATAAGCTATGAGCCACCAATGGATTCCTCTCCACTAAATAGTGGAATTTCCAATCTTGCTCCTTTTAATACCGCCTAAAATAAGGTGGAATGCATAATCGATTTCTCGAGCATCTTATAGATTCCCCACGCTTGATAGACAGGTGAACCCTGTGTAGTTGTGGTCATGTTAATGTACCACCAGTGACTGGGCTAGCATGAGGAGAGTAAATGGAGCATCGATAGGAGCAAAGTATCCACTGCCCTCGAGAAACCAAATGCTTGCAATGCTCCACTTGTATTTGGTGAAGTTCTAAACTGAAATGTCCCTGGTACTTGTTGTTTGTCATTGTGTAACTTGGTACTTTCAAGAAACAGATTTGCAGTTGATAGACCAGTTGTAAGACATGCTATAATCGGATAGGTATCTTACCTTGATCCCGAATTTTGGTCTAAATTTTTGGTAATTGGTTCTGGGAACTGGTGCTGCCTGAATCAGAATGTGTTTGTATATTAGGCCTGCTCGCTCGAGTACCTCTGAGGCTTAGGAACTGGGTGACCACTTCTGTCTTCGGGAGTTGATGTTCATGTTCGCAAAATCAATTGTAGAATTTTTGAATTTCATTGTTCATATCGCATAATTTTGCCTCTACTGGGCATGGTCACCATCTCCACCCTTAGTTGAGTTACTTCCTATTTAAGATCTTGTAGCCCTTCTATTTCAGCTCAGATCTTCTACTTTCTCCACTGGTCCCATCGTGATCTAACTTTGCTCTTGTGTCGCCATTGCTTTTGTTGAAACTGTCTACCAGCACTTGCGCAGACCAAGAACTCGACCGCCATGAGGCGTTGATGCACGATCTCCGTAAATCGGAATTTTACCACCAGAGAGTGTTCCAGCAAGAACTGCTTCGCCTCCTCGAGATATGCGCCAATTTCACAGCCGCTTTGCCGCCTCCACCGAAAACACCACCACCGCGCAGTGGAGGGACGGAGGGATTTTATGAGAGATCCCAACCTCCTGCTCTCCTATGCCCGATTCACGATTCCAGCTGTCGCCGAATTCACCAACGCTGATTCCTTTGTGAGGGTCAAATCAACAGAATTTGATGGATCCACCAATTACTCAAGAACAGAGAATTTCAGAGTTATTGGAGATAAAATCTGGTAGATCATTGAAGGAAATATGCCCTAGAGGCAATAATAAAGTTTTTATTTTATATTTCCTTATTCATGATAAAGGTTTATTATTCATGCTAGAATTGTATAGATCAAACCTTGATACATGTGTGAATACATAAACAAACACCGTGTCCCTAGTGAGCCTCTACTAGACTAGCTCGTTGATCAAAGATGGTTAAGGTTTCCAACCATGGACATGAGTTGTTATTTGATAACGGATCACATCATTAGAGAATGATGTGATGGACAAGACCCATCCGTTAGCTTAGCATTTGATCGCATGCTTTATTGCTACTACTTTCATGTAAGTCAAGTACATATTCCTATGACTATGAGATCATGCAACTCGAATACCGGAGGAATACCTTGTGTGCTATCAAACGTCACAACGAATTGGTGATTATAAAGATGCTCAGGTCTCTCCAAAGGTGTTTTGTTGAGTTGGCATGAATCGAGATTATGATTTGTCATCCGAGTATCAAGAGGTATCTCGGCCTCTCGGTAATGCACATCATAATAAGCCTTGCAAGCAAATGACTAATGAGTTAGTCACGGATGATGTATTATGGAATGAGTAAAGAGACTTGCAAGAACGAGATTGAACTAGGTATAGAGATACCGACGATCGAATCTCTGCAAGTAACATACCGACGGACAAAGGAATTGTGTATGTTGTCATAACGGTTCGACCGATAAAGATCTTCATAGAATATGTAGGAGCCAATATGAGCATCCAGGTTCCGCTATTGGTTATTGACCGAGAGGTGTTGATGTCTACTACGCAACTTTATTCTTGTAGACTCGTTGGGCCTCCAAGTCCGTAGTTTTGTAGGATAGTAGCAATTTTCCTCAAGTGGATGACCTAAGGTTTATCAATCCGCTGGAGGCGAGGGATGAAGATGGTCTCTCAAACAACCCCAAAAATAATAAAAAGTCTTTGTGTCCCCAACACACCAAATACAATGGTAAATTGTATAGGTGCACTAGTTCAGCTAAGAGATGGTGATAAAAGTGTAGTAATGATAGTAGATATTGATTTTTGTAATAGGAACAATAAAAAACAGCAAGGTAGCAATTGATAAAACGGAGCACAAATGGTATTGCAATGCTTGAAAACAAGGCCTAGGGTCTACTTTGCTAGTGCAATCTCTCAACAATGCTAATATAATTGGATCATATAACCATCCTCACGTGTGATGCGAATCACTCCAAACTTCTTATCTAGCGGAGAACATAAGAAGAAATTGTTTCTAGGGTACGAAACCACCTCAAAGCTATTCTTCGTCATCAATCTATCCTAGAGTTCGTACTAAAAATAACAGCAAGCTATTCTTTCCGATTGATATAACCAAGAGTTCATACTAAATAATAACCATATGATACACATCAACCAACTCTAGTGTCACCTAGATACTCCAATGTCACCGCTAGTATCCATGAGTTGATTATACGATATGCATCAAACAATTTCAGATTCATAATACTCAATCCAACACAAAGAACCTCAAAGAGTGCCCCAAGATTTCTATCGGAGAAACAAGGACAAGAACGTGCATCAACCCCTATGCATAGATTACCCCAATGTCACCTCGGTATCCGAAGTTAAGTGCCAAGCCGCTTCAACCACTTCTTTGGTTCTTGAAACACCACGCCCCTCAAATAAGCTTCTAGACACTGGTTCACTTGTTCTGTCTGGCCATCTGTTTGGGGATGATATGCAGTGTTGAACCTGATCTTGACTCCAAATGCCTTGAACAATTCCTGGTATAAAGCATTGGTAAAGATTGTGTCTCTGTCAAACACATTACAAATAGGAAGCCCATGAAGTTTAATCACATTGTCCATTAATGTTTCAAACACTGTTTGGATTGTTTAAGGATGAGCCAGTGGTAAAAAGTGAGCGTATTTTGTCACTGTCCACTACCACCAAGATTACCTCTTTGCCACGAGAATTTGGCAAAGCCGTGATAAAATCTATTATAATATGGGACCATGCCATGTCAGGAACAGGGAGTGGTTATAGTAATCCAGCAGGATGGATATGTTCTACCTTGTTGAGCTGACATATAGGGCACTGGTTGACAAATGTTTCAATATCTTTCTTCACGTTTGGCTAGTAAAAAACTTTCTTGATTTTATAGTAAGTTGCTTTAATTCCATAATGACCCCTAGTGCGAGAAGAGTGAAAAGTCTGTAGCAGTTGTTGTGCGAAGTCGATGCTAGCTCCCACATAAATCCTGTTTTTGTACTTTAGCAGACCATTATGAGTGGAAAACTTTGGATTTTTCTCAGTATCTGCAGCTACTTTCTTCAAAAATTTGTTAGTATCCTGGTCACTCTGATAGCTTTTCATTACATCCTCAGTCTAAGCTGGAACTACCATAGTTATACTGTTGCACTGCATGGGCTGCTCATTATCTCTTCTAGACAATGCATCAGCCATTGTGTTTTCTTATCCTTTCTTATACTCAATGGTATAATCATATTCCAACAGTTTGAGCAGCAGCTTGTGTTTAACCCCTCCAGTTAATCTCTGGGTAGTCATATATTTCGAAGGCAGTTGATCTATTTTTATGATTAAAGGATTTCCCCACACATAGTGTCTCCACTTCTTAAGTGCTTCCAGAATGGCATTTGCTTCCTTTTCTTAGATAGATCGGGCTGCAGATTTGGGTCCCAAACTTTTGCTAAGAAAAGCAATTGGTCTGTCTTTTGCATGAGCACAACTCAATACCTTTAGCACAAGCATCGCATCGCTTCAATTGTGAAGGGCATAGTGAAATCTGGAGTGCTAATACAGAAAACTGGTCATGGTATGTTTTAGTGTTTGAAAAGCTTTGCTTTGTTCAGGTCCCCATTGAAAAGCATCTTTTCTAAGCATGTCATGAAGTGGTCTACAGATCTGTCCATAATTCTTCACAAATCTTCTATAATAACCAGTTAGTCCTAGAAATCCTCTTAACTTTGTGGCATTTTCAGGTTCTGTCCAGTCTCTTACTACTTGAATCTTGTTAGGATTAGTAGAAACTCCCTTGTTTGATATGATATGAACCAAATAAGCTACATAATATGTGGCAAAGGTGCACTTGGACAACTTCACATACAATTCATGTTTTCTCAACGGAGCAAAGTTCTCTCCATGTGTGTGTAATGTTGTTCCATGGATTTGCTGAAGACTAACATATCATCAAAGAACACCAATATGAACTTCTCTTTTTCTGGTTCATTGATTTCATCACACACTGTGTTCGTAAGGCCCTGAATAGTACCTGGACCACAGGACAACCCAAATGGAACTACTGTGTATTCATAATGACCCATGTGAGTTCTGAAAGCAGTTCTTGCGATATCTTCTATGGCCATCCTGATCTGATGGCATCCAGATCTAAGATCCGGCTTAGAGAACACTTTAGCCCCATGTAATTCATCTAAAAGATCTTTAATGATGGGCACTGGAAATCTATTTTTCACAGTAATTGCATTCAGTTCTCTGTAGTCCACACATAACCTCCATCCTCCATCTTTCTTTCTGACCATAATAGCAGGTGATGAGAAGGGACTAAAAGTTTCCTGTATTTTCCCTTTTTTGATCAACTACTTAATGATCTCTTCCATAGCAGCTTTCTGATAGTGAGGTACTCTGTAAGGTCTCAAGTTTGGTGGTTTTGCTCCTTCCTGTAATATGATCTTCTGATCACAATCTTTTCTTGGAGGAAGTGTTTGTGACTCTGCAAATATATTAGCAAATTTCTGTAGTAATGGTTGCAGTGCCACTGGTGGTGGAGTATGATCTTTTATTTTCCGTTTCTATCTCATGGATCTGCAGAATATATCCCATCACACCTTTTTGTAGCAGTTTTTCCATCCTGGCTGCTGAAATAATACACTTTTTCTTAGGAATGGTATGATCAAATAATGTCACTAGCTGCCCCTGCTTTGTGACAATCAAAATTCTTTCTACTAGATCCAAACAGATAGGATTGTACTGGTATATCCAATTAGCACCTAAAATGATGTCATAAGACTGCAGATCTAGAACTTTAAAGCTGCTATAGAAAGTGTGACCTTGCACTTTGAAATCTATAGGTGGTACTTTGGATAAGGACATGAGTTTGCCTCCTCCAGCAGCAGTGAATTTTCTGGGTTGCATTGGTTGTTGGTGGCAGTTACTTTTAATAGCAAATTATGTGCTTATAAAAGTGTCTGAAGAACCACTGTCAAAGAGTGATGTGGCCTTCCTTCCTGCAATTTCTATGATCAAGGAGAAAGTATTTGGACCTGGAGTTCCCTCTGCTGCATTTTTTGATATGTGCATTGCTTGTGCAGGTTTATCTACCGTGTTATCATTGTTTTTCTCTTTGTCTGGAGTGTTTGGAGCTGTATGATAAGCTTGTTCAGGTCCAGTGTTATCTTTTGTATTGTCATTGTCCTCATCCTCATCGAATTCTTGTGAAATGTGTAGTGTCTTTCCAATTTTACACTTGTGTTGCCTTGTCCATGGTTCTCTGCAGTACCAGCATGCTCTAGCATCTTTAGGAAAGGGAACATTATATTTTTCCTAGGTTGGAACTTGCACTTGTAACGAATTTGAAGGATTTCTGTAGGAAGAAGGGTAGTTTCTAGGTTTGTAAACTGGTGGACTCTGGATTTTTCTGGCAGTTGTAGCTTTCTCATATACTTTAGCATACCAATATGCTTAAATTATCCCAGTAGGTTTTTGTCCACAAACCTCATGCTTAATGTCACTTCTCAAACCACCAATAAAATAGCTCAGCAGAAAATTTTCCTGAAGACAGGGATGGTCTCTTTCCACTAAGGCCACACACTGTTCAAAGTTGTAAATGTATTGAGCTACTGTATGAGTTTTTTGTATGTTTTTCAAAAGTTTCACCGCTTCATGAACACTAGCTTCTAAAAACCTGTCAGCTATCATTTGGCAAAACTGTTGCCAAGTCACCATCTGCCAAGGAATACATATGTTTATCAACCAATTAGCAGCTCTGCCTTGTAAATGTCATGTGGCCAAATTAACCCACTGTTCATAAGGAGTTCTAGACATGTCATAAAAAATTTCATAAGCTATGAGCCACCCAATGGAATCCTCTCCACTAAATAGTGGAATTTCCAATCTTGCTCCTTTTAATACTGCCTCTGAAAAATAAGGTGGACCACCCAACTGAGTTGCATACTGATTTCTCTGAGCATCTTATAGATTCCCTACTGCTTGATAGACAGGTGGAACTCCCTGTGTAGTTGTGGTCATGTTAATGTACTGACCAGTGACTGGGTTGTAAGTACGTGGAGGAGAGTAAAATGGAGCATCGATAGGAGCAAAGTATCCACTGTTCCCTGAGAAACCAAATGCTTGCACTGTTCCACTTGTATTTGGTGAAGTCATTCTAAACTGAAATGTCCCTGGTACTTCTTGTTGTTTGTCATTGTGTAACTTGGTACTTTCAGTAAACAGATTTGCAGTTGATAGACCAGTTGTAAGACATGCTATACTGGATATAGGTATCTTACCTTGATCCCTGAATTCTTGGTCTAAATTTTTGGTAATTGGTTCTGGGAGCACTGTGGTGCTGCCTGGAACTGTAACTTGTGTTTGTATACTAGGGCCTGCCTGCCTGAGTACCTCTGGAGGCTTAGGAACTGGGGTGACCACTTCTGTCTTCTGGGAGTTGATGTTCATGTTCTGCAAAATCAATTGTAGAATTTTTTGAATTTCATTGTTCATATCAGACAATTTTGCCTCTACTCTGGGCATGGTCACCATCTCCACCCTTAGTTGAGTTACTTCCTATTTAAGATCTTGTAGCCCTTCTATTTCAGCTCTCAGATCTTCTACTTCTTTCTCCACTCTGTCCACTGTGATCTGAACTTTTGCTCTTGTGTCTGCCATTGCTTTTGTTGAAACTGTCTACCAGCACTTGCGCCTGCAGACCAAGAACTCGACCGCTGCGAGGCGTTAATGCACGGATCTCTCCAGAAATCGGAATTTTACCACCAGGAGAGTGTCTCCTAGCAACCGTTTCGGCCTCAGAGATATGCGCCCGAATTTCACAGCCGCCTCGTCGCCTCCACCGAAAAACACCACCACCGCGAACAGGGAGGGACGGGAGGGATTTTATGAGAGATCCCAACCTCCTGCTCTCCTATGCCCGATTCGCCGCATTCCGCTGTCGCCGAGAATTCGACCAACGCTTTGATTCCTTTGTGAGGGTCAAATCAACAGGAATTTGATGGATCCACTCGAATTACTCAAGAACAGGAGAATTTCAGAGTTATTGGAGATAAAATCTGGTAGATCGCTGAAGGAAATATGCCCTAGAGGCAATAATAAAGTTTTTATTTTATATTTCCTTATTCATGATAAAGGTTTATTATTCATGCTAGAATTGTATAGATCGTAAACCTTGATACATGTGTGAATACATAAACAAACACCGTGTCCCTAGTGAGCCTCTACTAGACTAGCTCGTTGATCAAAGATGGTTAAGGTTTCCTAACCATGGACATGAGTTGTTATTTGATAACGGGATCACATCATTAGGAGAATGATGTGATGGACAAGACCCATCCGTTAGCTTAGCATTTGATCGTACAGTTTATTGCTACTACTTTCATGTAAGTCAAGTACATATTCCTATGACTATGAGATCATGCAACTCTCGAATACCGGAGGAATACCTTGTGTGCTATCAAACGTCACAACGTAACTTGGTGATTATAAAGATGCTCTACAGGTCTCTCCAAAGGTGTTTTGTTGAGTTGGCGTGAATCGAGATTATGATTTGTCACTCCGAGTATCGAAGAGGTATCTCTGGGCCCTCTCGGTAATGCACATCATAATAAGCCTTGCAAGCAAATGACTAATGAGTTAGTCACGGGATGATGTATTATGGAACGAGTAAAGAGACTTGCCAGTAACGAGATTGAACTAGGTATAGAGATACCGACGATCGAATCTCGGGCAAGTAACATACCGGCGGACAAAGGGAATTGTGTATGTTGTCATAACGGTTCGACCGATAAAGATCTTCATAGAATATGTAGGAGCCAATATGAGCATCCAGGTTCCGCTATTGGTTATTGACCGGAGAGGTGTTGATGTCTACTACGCAACTTTATTCTTGTAGACTCGTGTTGGGCCTCCAAGTCCAGAGTTTTGTAGGATAGTAGCAATTTTCCCTCAAGTGGATGACCTAAGGTTTATCAATCCGTTGGAGGCGTAGGATGAAGATGGTCTCTCTCAAACAACCCTGCAACCAAATAATAAAAAGTCTCTTGTGTCCCCAACACACCAAATACAATGGTAAATTGTATAGGTGCACTAGTTCAGCGAAGAGATGGTGATAAAAGTGTAGTAATGATAGTAGATATTGATTTTTGAAATAGGAACAATAAAAAAACAGCAAGGTAGCAATTGATAAACCAGAGCACAAACGGTGTTGCAATGCTTGAAAACAAGGCCTAGGGTCCGTACTTTCGCTAGTGCAATCTCTCAACAATGCTAATATAATTGGATCATATAACCATCCCTCACGTGTGATGCAGAATCACTCCAAACTTCTTATCTAGCGGAGAACATAAGAAGAAATTGTTTCTAGGGTACGAAACCACCTCAAAGCTATTCTTTCTGATCAATCTATCCTAGAGTTCGTACTAAAATAACAGCAAGCTATTCTTTCCGATTGATATAACCAAGAGTTCATACTAAAATAACACCATATGATACACATCAACCAACTCTAATGTCACCTAGATACTCCAATGTCACCGCGAGTATCCATGAGTTGATTATACGATATGCATCAAACAATTTCAGATTCATAATACTCAATCCAACACAAAGAACCTCAAAGAGTGCCCCAAGATTTCTATCGGAGAAACAAGGACAAGAACGTGCATCAACCCCTATGCATAGATTACCCCAATGTCACCTCGGGTATCCGCGAGTTAAGTGCCAAAACATATATCAAGTGAATCAATATGATACCCCATTGTCACCACGAGTATTCATAGCAAGACATACATCAAGTGTTCTCAAATCCATAAAAGTATTCAATCCGATAAAATGAAATCTCAAAGGGAAAACTCAATTCATCACAAGATAGAGAGGGGAAAGCACCATATGATCCGACCATATTAACAAAGCCCGCGATACATCAAGATCATGACATCTCAAGAACACGAGAGAGAGATAGATAGATTAAACACATAGCTACTGGTACAAACCCTCAGCCCTGAGGGTGGACTACTCCCTCCTCATCATGGTGGCCGCCGGGATGATGAAGATGGCCACCGATAACGATTTCCCCCTCTGTCAGGGTGCCAGAACGGGGTCTAGATTGGTTTTTCATGGCTACAGAGGCTTGCGACGGCCGAACTTCTGATCTAGGGTTATTTCTGATGGTTTCTCTATTTATAGGATTTTTTGGTGTTGGTTTCACGCGAAGATGGGCCTCGAGGTGAGCACAACCCACCGGGGCGTGCCTGGGCCCCTGGCGCGCCCCGGTGTCTTGTGCCCTACTCCTTCACCTTCTGGTCCTTCCACAAAGCTTCGGGGGTCATTTTTTTTCCAAAAAAATCATCAAAAAGTTTCAGCTCATTTGGAGAACTTTCATTTATGCACGAAAAACAACACCACGGTAGTTCTGCTGAAAACATCGTCAGTCCGGGTTAGCTCCATGCAAATCATACCAAAACCATATGAAATTATTGTAAAGATGGCATGAATACTTCATAAATTATAGATACGTTGGAGACATATCAGCATCCCCAAGCTTAATTCCTACTCGTCCTCGAGTAGGTAAATGCTAAAAGAAATAATTTATGAAGTGTGAATGCTAGCAAAGTGCATAAGTTTGACCAATGATAATTTCAATCACTTTTCCTAGCATCATAACAGCAACTCTTTCTCATAAAACTCATCATGTTAAAGTATCAACCAATTCACATGTTAAGGTTCAAACAATGAATTCTCTTGAAACTCAACAACCTATATTCTTAGTCACCAAACAATTGCAATTCAACTTATTCAGTAGAGTCTAAGTAAGAGCTCCACATACTCAATCATCATATAGTTTTCCATGATTGATACTACTCAAAGCATATTCTTAGAACATGTAGCGACCAGACCCGAATGGATCAAGTCTCTGTGCTCAGTGTCATCCCTGGATCAGTAATGCTGACACCACACAAGCCGAAGGATTTATAGCGAGTAGCAATCACACACTTATTACATCGTTGTCCACAAGGGACTGAATACAATAAAATGGCTTAAGGCCATCTAATAAAAACAGCGGAAGGCTTGGAAGATAAGTGAGTCCATCAACTCCATCGGCATCATCGAGTATAGAACCACGACCTAACACCTTACTGTCATTCTAAAAAAGTCATAGCGTGAAAGTTGCAGCCCAAAACGGGTCAAGACATGGAATATCTTTGGCAATGTAACACATAAAGAGCAATGAAGGAAAATAAGCCTATACTACATGCATATATGGCTGGTGGTAAGGCTCTCTGGTTACATTTTGCATAAAGCTAGTTTTTCCCTACATCAAAGGAATAATTTTATTTAACTATCATGGTGGTTGTTAAACATTGAGAATGGTTGACAGCATCCTCAATCCCAATTAAAAGTACTCACCAAAACCCAATAACTTTTATTAGAAGTAACATGTTGAGATTCACATGATATTCAATTACCAGATACTCAAAACGTCCATAACCGGGACACGGCTAATCATGATTAGTTTATACACTGCAGAGGTTTATGACTTTTCCCCACAAGACTCGATCGCCTCCGCTTGGTTCTCGCACTACATGGTGTTTGAGAAGCGGATGACCGAGACATAGTCTTCGAAGCGCTAGCACCTTACATGTGGGTAGACCGTACCAACCTACATCCCCTACATCAGCTAGCCTACCCGTAAGAGTTCGCACAACTTAGTCAACTATGCGAGCCCATAATTGGCTTGTGGCTGCACACGGAAGTTTCCAGTTTGAATAATCTTATGATCCCTTAGAGCACGGGTGGCGGTCCGAAGAAATACAGCAAGTCTGATGGAAACCAGTGCCTCAATCCACCCAGATGTGTGTTTAGGTTGCCACCTTAGATAAACCATTAATTAACAATCTCACATCCGTCATGGATATTCACTCACCCAATCCACGTCTACTAGCATAGCATGGTATAATAAGCAAACGTGAAGTAACTCCCAAGGTTTCATAAGTAAACAAGTAATAGGTACTACCTCAAATCTACTTCCCAATCCCACAATTTAATTAGATCCTAAACATGCAAGTGTTTGAGGTTTGATCTAATGCAATAAAAGCTGGGTAGTAGAAAAGGTATGATCAAGTGTTACTTGCCTTGCGATGATCCATGAGACCTAGAGATTGAAGTAACAAGCGGCGCACTCGGGTGATCTAACGAAGACAAACAACAAGCATACAATAAGTACTCATCTAATGCACGGGAAATCTCGAATAAAAGATCTAACCAGAGAGTTCAACTTAAGAACCCTGGTTGCAAAAGAATCGAATCAAATAAGGCATCGAAAGTCGAAACTCGAGAGAGAACGACTCGGTTTAGCAATCTGAAACTAGGTCAAAATTTTACAGTAGCAAAACTCGTGTAAGTAGGTTAGTCGAGCGGCGGTTTCAGAACGAAACTCCAGCGCTTGAATCACTGATTCGATAAACGGCGAGAAAATAAACAGATTTGAAAATCGGATCGGAAATCGAATCAGAAAAATAACGGATTAAATCCGATTAAAAGAAAACGACGAACGGAGTAAATAACGGACGTTCGTTAGCAAAACTAATTCAACGAACACGTTCATTGAAACGAACGGTTCGGTGAACGTTCATTAAATAAGAAAACCGAAAAAATAAAACCATCTAGGGTTTTTTTTTTAAAAAAACCGAACTTCTTCAAAAAAAAAACGGATCGGGTTTTCTAAAGAAAACCGGACCGGGGCGGCGGCGAGGTGCTACCTCGGCTGGCTCACGGCTGGCTCGGCGTGAGTGGGGTCGGTGGGGTCGGGAGGGCGGCGGGGCTCCATGACGGGGGGCTCGGCGGGCGACCTCGGGCGACAGCGGGGCTCGGCGGGCTCGGGTGAGGCGGGCAGCGGGATGAGGAGAGGGGGGGCGGCGGGTTTTATAGGAGGGGGTTGGCCGGCTTGGGGAGGGCAAGGGGCGAGGGGGGCCGGACTCCGAGGCGGCGGCATGGCGTCTGTGCAAGGGGAGCCATGTGCGAGGAAGAGAGGAGGTGGGCGGGCATTGGTGGGCCGGTGGGCCTTGGCCCAAAGTGGGCGAAGCGTTTTAAAAAAAACAAAACTAAACGATTTTAAAATAAAACCAAACGAACTCCGAATTTAATAAAATTAATTTTTCCCGACTCCTAAAAATGAGTCGAACAAAATGAACTTTAAAAACGGGCAAATATGCATATTTTTTTAAAATGCTCATTTTTGCCTAAAGCAAATAAATCTTTCAAAAACCAATTTTGATTTATTTATAATATCTTCATTTTTCCTATATGTTGGGAAAGTCATATTATTCCCTCTCTTTAACTTTTATATCGGAAAAACTTTTTGAAGATAAATAAATAAATCCAATGATCCTATTTTCAAAATTTGAGAAATCCCAAATATGAAAATAATGAAACTTCCAACTCTCTCCGAGGGTCCTTGAGTTGCGTGAAATTTTCTAGGATCGGAAAATGCGAGAAAATATGATATGCATGATGACCTAATGTATAACATTCCAAATTGAAAATTTGGGATGTTACAGAACAAATGGCATCCATCTAACACAGAGAAAGATAGGGGCTTAATGTTTCGCCTCCCAACTCATTTATCATAGTGATAATTGTCAACAATAATAAATCATGATCAAATATATTTGACTGGTCATATGTGCCTAGATCTTTCCCCACCACCTGATGATTGCCAACTAGAGAATAATTGAGGTTGAAATGATAATTCATACTATCGACTCTTTGCATAAAAGTAAATACTGAAAAGTAAAAGATAGGCCCTTCGGAGAGGGAAGCAGAGGTTGCCATGCGCTTTTTATTTGGATGCCCAGTCTCTTAATGCAAAGGAACATCAAGTTATATTGCCCCTTATGATAGCAACCTTTATTATGCAATCCATCGCTTTTATTATTTTGCCATCACAAGTTCGTACAATGCTCAATTTTCCCTTACAATAAAAGATCAAACATATTTAGGAGCAGATTTTTTTTGCTTTATGCACCGATGACAACTTACTTGATGGATGTTATTCGATCCATAGGTAGGTAAGGTGGACACTCATGGCAAGAAACTAGGTTCAAGGGTTTTTGGATGCACAAGTAGTATCTCGACTTAGTACAAATTTTTGGCTAGCAAAAGATCCTAGGCAAACACCACATGTTGGAGGGTCAATGACAATATAAATTCTATGCAAATATACCCAAACATAACTCACTACGTTGTCTTCCTTGTCCAACTTCAACTAATTTGCTCAAGTTTGAAAATAATTAATGGGTATTCATAATCATAGAAGATGTCCAAGATAATATATTTGTATGTGAAAGTTCTCTTCCTTATACTAATCATTCATGAATTGCTGGTATGACCAATATTGAGATTGACAAGCTTCAAAAGATTTCACTTTCTAAACCCAATGCGAAGCTACTACTAGGCATGAATATAATTTCAACTTCATGATATTCAATTCATTCAACAATGTACTCATAAGATATAAGTGAAGCACGAGAGTAAATGACAAACTACTCCAAAATGATACACACTAGTATTAACGACCCTTTAGTCCCGGTTCCAGAACCGGGACTAAAGACCCTCCACATGGCCGCTGCCTGGAGGTCCACCTTTAGTCCCGGTTGGTAACACGAACCAGTACTAAAGGAAAATTTATGATTTTTTTTTGAAATTTTTTGAAGTTTTTTTTGAATTTTTTTATTTTCAAAATTTTGAATTATTTTAACCTCTAATCGCTAATCACCCCTCATCACTGCTCAATTTAAACTCTATTCTCTAATCACCCCTCATCATTCCAAATCATCTAACTTCCCGGATGGTCACCCATCCTTTCACTACTCCAGCCTGAGCACGCTTAACTTCAGGGTTCTATTCTCCCTCGTTTCCAAGTCTGCACTTGTTGTTTTCCTGACAATAGTAAGATGTCAATCCTATTAACCCTCAGGAATTTAGCTTGAGCATGAAGTCACACATTTCACTGTTTGAGTTTGAAACTATTGTTCTAAAAAAAAATAATTATTTAGTAACACTAATATTTCTTGAATAAGTAGTTTGACCATAGTTTGACCATAGTTTGACCACAGTTTGACCAGATTTGACCAAAATTCAAAAAAACTGAAATAATTATTTAGTAACACAAATATTTCTTGGATAATTAGTTTGACCATTGTTTGACCACAGTTTGACCACAATTAGACCACAATTTGACCAGATTTGACCAAAATTCAAAAAAATTGAAATAATTATTTAGTAACACTAATACTTCTTGAATAAGTAGTTTGACCAAAGTTTGACCTGGTTTCACAAAAATTAAAAAAAACTGAAATTTGTGCATAACTTTTTTTTTTAGAATTTGAGGATTCTAAAAATTTGCAAACAGGCCGTAGGCCGTCAAAATCGGATGCGGATTTTCGTGCTGAACATTTTGATATATTATACGTTTTTTTCCTGACATTGTATGCAAAAGTTATAGCCGTTTTACATTTTCCCTACATTTTTTTTGCAAAACATGTCCAAATTTAAGTTTTTAAATTTTCCTAACTAGTACATGTAGTAGCATAACTACATCTGGAAGGATTTTAATTTTTGAAGTTTTTATCATTTTCTTTTGCTTTTTACAAAACTGAAAAGGCGATCCACGGGGGGGGGGTAGAGTTTAAAAATGGGACCTTTAGTACCGGTTCGTGCCAAGAACCGATACTAATGCCTCAGACCCCATTAGTACCGGTTGGTGGCTCGAACCAGGACTAAAGGTCTAACCTTTAGTACCGGTTGGTGCCACGAACCTGTACTAATGGGCATCGCACCCTTTAGTCCTGGTTCGTGGCACCAACCAGGACTAAAGGTCTCATTTAAACCGGGACTAATACCTGCACGGTGCCCTAGCTGCTCGAACCGGGACTAATGCTCACATTAGTCCCGGTTCGTAATGCAACCGGGATTAATGCTTTTTTCTGGCCGGACCAAAGCCCTGTTTTCTACTAGTGACAAGTGAAGATCAAGCGAGTAGTTATGTAAATGGGTAGCTATTTGAGGACCATCTTTTATTTAAAAACTTTCAGATCTAAGTATCTTATTAAAACAGCGAGAAAAACAAAATAAAATGACATTCCAAGCATGGCACAACTCATGTGAAGAAGCACAAACTTAGGATCAACCGATACTAACTGATAATTGTTGAAGAAGAAAGGTGGGATGCCTACCGGGGCATCCCCAAGCTTAGATGCATGATACCTCTTGAAATATTATCTTGGGATGCCTTGGGCATCCCCAATCTTGAGATTTTGTGTCTCCTTAATTCCTTTTAGATCACGGTTTCCCTAAATCTTAAAAACTTGATCCACACAAAACTCAACAAGAACTCGTGAGATAAGTTAGTATAAATCAACGCAAAACCTTATCATTCTCTACTGTATAAAATCACTAAAATTATTATTTAACATTGCATACTAAATTCCTCTGCATATTTAATAGTCTTATCCTCAAATAGAATCATTAAACAAGAAAACATATGCAAACATAACAACAATCTGTCAAAACAATACAGTCTATAAAGAATGCATGAATATCAACACTTCTTTAACTCCAAAAATTCTGAAAATTTAACATACTATAGAAAATTTATCATATCTTATTTTGCAAAAACTTCCAACATTTTATCACATTCTGAATTTTCTTGGGAATTTTTGCAACATCGATAAACTTTCTGTTTTAAAACAGCAACATGCAGACTTGCAAAATACGCATGGTAAAGGCTATCCTTGACATTTTATTGAAAAGATAGATTCAAAACATTATTCCAAATAACAGAAAGAAAATATAATAAAATAAAATGACGCTCCAAGCAAAACACATATCATGCGACGAATAAAAATGTAGCTCCAAGTGAGGTTACCGATAATGTTTGAGACGAAAGAGGGGATGCCTTCCGGGGCATCCCCAAGCTTAGTTGCTTGGATCTTCCTAGAATATTACCTTGGGGGTGCCTTGGGAATCCCCAAGCTTACGGTATTGTCACTCCTTATTCTCCTCATATCGACATCTCACCCAAAACTTGAAAACTTCAATCACACAAAAGTTAACAGAACTTCGTGAGATAGGTTAGTATGATCAAGGGCAAACCATTTCACTTTAGTACTGTCAAAGACAAGATTCATAATTGTTTCCACACAATGCCCACTGTAGCATATCATTTCCACAATTTATATTGAGCAATATAAGCCATAGAAACTAGAAAACAAGCAAACTATGCATTGAAAACAGAATCTGTCAAAAACAGAACAGTCTGTAGTAATCTATACTCCAACCATATTTCTGCTACTCCAAAAATTCTGAAAAATTAGGACAACGTAGGGAATTTGTATATATATCACCCGTAAAAATTTCAGATCAAAATCCCATTCTAGTGAATTTTAGAAATTCCTGGACTAGGCGCAAAAGTTTCTGTTTTTGGACAGAATCAAGTCAACTATCATCCGCACTATCCCAAAGGTTTTACCTGGCACTTTATTGAAACAAAAGCAATAAAACTTGATTACTAAAGTAGCATAATCATGTGAAAACACAAAAAATGGTAGGGGTAAATGTTGGATTGTCTCCCAACAAGCGCTTTTCTTTAATGCCTTTTAGCTAGGCATGATGATTTCAATGATGCTCACATAAAAGATAAGAATTGAAACATGAAGAGAGCATCACGAAGCATATTACTAGCACATTTAAGTCCAACCCACTTCCTATGCATAGGGATTTTGTGAGCAAACAATTTATGGAAACAAGAACCAACTATCATAGGAAGGCAAAACAATTATAACTTCAAGATTTTTCAACACATAGAGAGGAAACTTGATATTATTGCTATATGTATGAGCATATATTCCCCTCTCATAATAATTTTCAGTAGCATCACGAATGAATTCAGCAATATATATATCACATAAAGCATTCTTTTCATGATCCACAAGCATAGAAATTTTCTTACTCTCCACATAAGCAAATTTATTCGCATTCATAGTAGTGGGAGCAAACTCAACAAAATAACTATCATGTGATTGAAAATTAAAATCATGATGACACCTTTCATGGTTATCATTATTCAATATAGCATACATGCCATCACCATAATCATCATAGATAGCAACTTTTTTTATCATAGTCAATTGAAAGCTCTTCGAAAATAGTGGAATCATCACTAAATAAAGTCATGATCTCTCCAAATCCACTTTCATCAATATTGTAATAAGATTCAACACCCTCCAAAATAGTGGGATCATTACCTAGAGTTGACACTCTTCCAAACCTACATCCATCATTGTAATCATCATAAATAGGAGGCATGCTACCATTATAACAAATTTGCACATCAAAAGTTGGGCGAATAAAAGTATCATATTCATCGAACATAGCATCCCCAAGCTTATGGCTTTGCATATCAGATGAATCATGGATATTCAAAGAATTCATACTAGCAACACTGCAATCATGCTCATCATTCATGGATTCTATGCCAAACATTTTATAGCATTCTTCTTCTAACAATTGAGCACAATTTTCCTTTCCATCATTTTCACGAAAGACATTATAAAGATGAATAATATGATGCAACCTCAATTCCATTTTTTTGTAGATTTATTTTTATAAACCAAACTAGTGATAAAACAAGAAACAAAAAGATTCAATTGCAAGATCTAAAGATATACCTTCATGCATTCACCTCCCTCGCAACGACGCCAGAAAAGAGCTTGATGTCTACTACGCAACTTTATTCTTGTAGACTCGTGTTGGGCCTCCAAGCACAGAGTTTTGTAAGACAGTATCAATTTTACCTCAAGTGGATGACCTAAGGTTTATCAATCCGTGGGAGGCGTAGGATGAAGATGGTCTCTCTCAAACAACCCTGCAACCAAATAATAAAAAGTCTCTTGTGTCCCCAACATACCAAATACAATGGTAAATTGTATAGGTGCACTAATTCGGTGAAGAGATGGTAATAACAGTGTAGTAATGATAGTAGATATTGATTTTTGTAATAGGAACAATAGAAAACAGCAAGGTAGCAATTGATAAAATGGAGCACAAACGGTATTGCAATGCTTGAAAACAAGGCCTAGGATCCGTACTTTCTCTAGTGCAATCTCTCAACAATGCTAATACAATTGGATCATATAACCATCCCTCACGTGCGATGAAGAATCACTCCAAAGTTCTTATCTAGCGGAGAACATAAGGATAAATTGCTTGTAGGGTACGAAATCACCTGAAAGCTATTCTTTCCGATCAATCTATCCTAGAGTTCATACAAAGAGAACACCAAGCTATTCTTTCCGATCGATCTAATAAAGAGTTCATACTAAATTAACACCATATGATACACATCAACCAACTCTAATGTCACCTAGATACTCCAATGTCACCGCGAGTATCCGTGAGTTGATTATACGATATGCATCAAACAATTTAAGATTCATAATACTCAATCCAACACAAAGAAACTCAGAGAGTGGCCCAAGATTTCTACCGGAGAAACAAGGAAAAGAACATGCATCAACCCCTATGCATAGATTACCCTAATGCCACCTCAAGAATCTGTGAGTTGAGTGCCAAAACATATATCAACTGAATCAATATGATACCCCATTGTCGCCACGGGTATTCATAGCAAGACATACATCAAGTGTTCTCAAATCCATAAAAGTATTCAATCCGATAAAACGAAATCTCAAAGGGAAAACTCAATTCATCACAAGATAGAGAGGGGGAAACACCATATATGATCCGACTATATTAACAAAGCCCGCGATACATCAAGATCGTGACATCTCAAGAACACGAGAGAGAGAGTGGTTAAACCTATAGCTACTGGTACAAACCCTCAGCCCCGAGGGTGGACTACTCCCTCCTCATCATGGTGGCCGCCGGCATGATGAAGATGGCCACCGGTGATGATTTCCCCCTCCGGCAGGGTGCCGTAACGGGGTCTAGTTTGGTTTTTCGTGGCTATAGAGGCTTGCGGCGGCGGAACTTCTGATCAAGGGTTATTTCTGATGGTTTCTCTATTTGTAGGATTTTTTGGCGTTGGTTTCACACGAAGATTGGCCTCGAGGTGAGCACAACCCACGGGGGCGCGCCTGGGCCTGATACGTCTCCGACGTATCTATAATTTATGAAGTATTCATTCTGTTATATTATCATTCTGGGATGTTTTACAATCATTTTATAGCAACTTTAGATCATTTTTTGGGACTAACCTATTGACCTAGTTTCCAGTGCCAGTTGTTGTTTTTTGCTTGTTTTTTACATCGCAGGAAATCAATATCAAACGGAGTCCAAACACTTTGAAACTTTTTGTGGATTTTTTATGGACCAGAAGACATCCAGTGGGCCAGAGAAGCACATAGGGGTGCCCCGAGGGGGGCACAACCCATCAGGGCGCGCCTGGGGGCCCAGGCGCACGAAGGTAAGTTGTGCTCACCTCGGTGGCCTCCCGCACCCCCTCTTTACCCTATAAATTGCCAAATATTCCAAAACCCTTGGGGGTAACCCTAGATCAGAAGTTCCAGGGCCGCAAGCCTCTGTAGCCACGAAAAACCAATTGGGAGCCCGTTCCGGCACCCTGTCGGAGGGGGGGGAATCATCACTGGTGGCCATCTTCATCATCCCGACGGCCACCACGATGAGGAGGGAGTAGTCCACCCTCGGGGCTGAGGGTTTGTACCAGTAGTTATCTGTTTAATCTCTCTCCGTCTCTCTCTCTCTCTCGTGTTCTAGAGATGTCACGATCTTGATGTATCGCGGGCTTTGTTAATATAGTAGGATCATATGGTGTTTTCCCCTCTCTATCTTGTTGTGGTGAATTGAGTTTTTCCCTTTGAGATTTCGTTCTTATCGGATTGAGTACTTTTTATGGATTTGAGAGCACTTGATATATGTCTTGCATATGAATACTCGTGGTGACAATTTGGTATCGTATTGATTCACATGATATATTTTTTGGCACTCAACTCGCGGATCCCCGAGGTGACATTGGGGTAATCTATGCATAGGGGTTGATGCACATTCTTGTCTTTGTTTCTCGGTAGAAATCTTGGGGCACTCTTTGAGGTTTTTTGTGTTGGATTGAGTATTATGAATCTGAAATTATTTGGGTTATTTTAGTACGAACTCTTGAATAGATCGATCGGAAGGAATAGCTTCGAGGTGGTTTCGTACCCTACAAACGATTTCTTCTTATGTTCTCCGCTAGATAGGAACTTTGGAGTGATTCTTCACTGCACGTTGAGGGATGGTTATGTGACGCCCGGGTAATTAAGCTACAGTGATCCCCGCTAATGATGCCACGTCACCTCGGTTACTGTGGATAAACTCACGTTAGTTCGAAACCTAGGTCGAATTTCAAATTTAAAACCGAGGCAAACAATAAAAGTTTTCAAACATTAAAACTAAAATGTTCGGAGTGTGCCAATTAATGCTTAGGTATTTATGGTGAAGAAACCACGCTTTTACAAAATGCCTAAATACTTTAAAATAAATTAAAATAGAAAAGAATAAATAGAAAGAAAAGGAAAGAAATAGAAATACAAATAAAGCAGAAACCCCACCCCCACTGGGCCGACCAGCCCAGCTGCTAGCCAGGCCAGGCCCAGGCCGACCACCCCGCGCTCCTTAACTCCCCCCCACTCCTCACCCGGTCCATCCACCGACACCCACACCCCAAATATTCACCCTCCCTCTCTCCCCGATTGGATCGGGATCGAGAGGAGGAGGACCTCGACGCTTGCGCCCGTCGCCGTCCGTCGTCGCCAGACAGCGCCGCCGCTCGGGCTCGCCGCCCACGCCAGACGCCGCCACTCGCCGTCCATCTTCCACTCCGTCACTCGTCCCGTCGGCCTCCCAAACTTCCCGAGCCCGCTGCCCGTGCCCTACTCCCCTGTGAGCTCCCCTCTCCTCGTCCGTCGCCGCTGTCATCAGACTTTTCAGCCTTCGCGCTGTGTAGCCCGCACCACCACAGCTCCTGCTGCCTCCGACGCGACCACCACCGCCGCCGGATCCGTCGCCCGATCCCCCTTGTCGCCACAGCCCAGCACCGCCATCGCTGCATCGCTGGCAGCCCACCGTGGCTACGCCGAATCACGCCGGGCGCTGAAGGCGCGCTGTACCCTTCGCCGCGTTGCCTGCTCCGCCGCCGCCTCGGTCCCGCATCGCCGTGCGAACCCCCTTCCCCACGGTGGCCTTGCCCGCTTCCCCTGCAGCTTCGACCTAGCCCCTCCGCTGCCATCGCTGCAGCCTCGCTGGGCGCGACCAAGCGCCACCTCGGGCTGCTGCGGGCACCACCGAGGCCTTGCCCCGCTCCAGCCATGGCCTCGCCGTGGTCACCGTTCCCCTGCTCCGGCCTGGCGGTCTCTGCTCACACTGGCGAAGGCGTGAACGGGCGCCAGCGCCCGCCCGTTAATCGCCGTCCGGACCGCTAAGGCACAGGGCCTATAACGATGGGGCCCGCCTGTAACGTTTAGTAAAAAAAAGGAATTGAAAATAATAATAAAGATAAAAATAATTAATTAATTAAGGAATTAATTAACTTAACTAATTTTGTTTAATTAAACTAAACAACTAATTAAGCTAACTAATTAACCTAAACCCTAATTAACCTAAATATAGAATGGCAGATGGGTCCCACTGGACCCAAACGCCAGTTGACCAGTCAATGGTCAACGTTGATCACGACATCACTCGAGGTCATGCCGACGTCATCACTTACTATTTCGGATAATGTTGGATTTAAATAATTAATTAAATTCCAGAAATTAATAAAATCTTTAGAAAATCATATCTTTTAATCCATAACTCGGATTAAAATATTTTCAACATGAAAGTTCCTCCGAACGACGAGATGAATCCGGATACGCAGCCCGTTCGTCCGCCACACGTCTCTAGCATAGTGAACCTGCAACATTTCACCTCCGGTTCATCTATCCGGAAACACGGAACACCGGGGATAATTTCCTGGATGTTCCCCCCTTCACCGGTATCACCTCATATCGCGTTAGAACACGTCTAGCTCTGCTTGTTGTCCTGTTATGCACTTGCTTGCTATGTATTCACGGTTTTCTCCCCCTCTTCTCTCCGGTAGACCCCGTGACGATGCTGATGCCCCTGTGGTCGACTACGTCACCGACAACCCCTCCTTCTTGTCTGAGCAACCAGGCAAGCCCCCCTTGATCACCAGATATCGCCTACTCTTCTCTATACTGCTTGCATTAGAGTAGTGTAGCATGTTACTGCTTTCCGTTATTCCTATCCTGATGCATAGCCTATCTTTGCTACTTCTGTTGATACCTTTACCTGCAATCCTACTTGCCTAGTATAGGATGCTAGTATTTCCATCTGTGGCCCTACATTCTTGTCCGTCTGCTGTGCCATACGATCGGGCCGTGATCACTCGGGAGGTGATCACGGGTATATACTATATACTTTATACATGATACATGTGGTGACTAAAGTCGGTTGGCTTGTGGAGCACCCGCGAGTGGATCTTTGTGGCGGAGCGACAGGGCAGGTTGAGACCGCCTAGGAGAGAGGTGGGCCTGGCCCTGTTCGGCGTTCGCGGATACTTAACACGCTTAACGAGATCTTGGTATTTGATCTGAGTTGGGTCGTTGACCTTATACGCACTAACCGCCACGTGGGACAAGATATGGGCAACCGGCGTCGTGGTATCAGCCGAAGCACTTCGTGACGCCAGCGACTGAGTGGCGCACGCCGGATTGGAACGTAAGCCTGCTCTTGTAATAAGGGGGCTAGTTCTGCTTTCGGCCGCATACGCAACGTGCAGGTGTGCTATGGGCGATGGGCCCAGACCCCTGTGCGCTTAGGTTTAGACCGGCGTGCTGGCCTCTCTGTTGTGCCTAGGTGGGGCTGCGACGTGTTGATCGTCCGCGGCCGGGCATGACCCAGAAAAGTGTGTCCGGCCAAATGGGATCGAGCGTGTCGGGTAATGTGGTGCACCCCTGTAGGGAAGTTAATCTATTCGAATAGCCATGATCTTCGGTAATAGGACGACTTGGAGTTGTACCTTGACCTTATGACAACTAGAACCGGATACTTAATAAAACACACCCTTCCAAGTGCGGATACAACCCGGTGGTCGCTCTCTCTCGTGGTTACGAGGAGGGATTGCCGGTAGGATTATTGCTATGCGATGCTACTTGGAGGACTTCAGACTACTCTACGCTACATCTCTGCAAGGCGAAGGCTGCCGAAGCGTAGTCTTGACGTGATTAGATATCCCCTCTCATTACGGCATTCTGCAGTTCAGTCCACCGATATGGCCCTTTACACATATATCCATGCATATGTAGTGTAGCTCCTTGCTTGCAGTACTTTGGATGAGTACTCACAGTTGCCTTGTTCCCCTTTTCCCCTTTACCTGGTTGCTGCGACCAGACGATGGAGCCAGAGGCGACGCCACCGTCGCGGCGACTACTACTGGAGGTGCCTACTACTACGTGCAGCCCACGACAACGACCGAGGAGTAGTTAGGAGGATCCGTGCAGGAGGCCCGCGCCTCTTCGATCTGTATCTCGGTTTGTGCTAGCCTTCTTAAGGCAACTTGTTTAACCTATGTCTCGTACTCAGATATTGTTGCTTCCGCTGACTTCGTCTATGATCGAGCACTTGTATTCGAGCCCTCGAGGCCCCTGGCTTGTATTATGATGCTTGTATGACTTATTTATGTTTTAGAGTTGTGTTGTGATATCTTCCCGTGAGTCCCTGATCTTGATCGTACACATTTGCGTGCATGATTAGTGTACGATTGAATCGGGGGCATCACAAGTTGGTATCAGAGCCGACTGCCTGTAGGAATCCCCCTTCCGCACTCCTTGGCCGAAGTCGAGTCTAGACATTGCAAAAAAAAACTTTTACTAAATTGGCTATGTGCCTTACGGGCCCACGTCGCCATTGGGTGGTACTAGGATGTTTTACTCCTCGACCTTTACTCTGGGACTCTGAACTCTCTTCTATTTGGGTTAAATGATTTTGCTAAAAACAAAACTAACTTTAGGTTCTCGAAAATACTTTCTCCCGAAGAGCCCCTCACTTCAGATGATCGCCTGCTGCGCTAGAAGATTCCAAAGTTACTCTACGATGTTCTCTCGAGTCCTTGTGTCATCTCATTTGCGATTTCCATCCACCGTCAACCCCTATGAAAACGGCATACACTTGCCATTCATACAATCATTCCCCGTTGATCTTGTTATTACAAGATACCCCCGAAATTCTTTCTATTTGTTTTGAGAATACCTTGTGCCTACTGCCCTGCAGTTCTTTGTCACCTGAATACCCCTATGAATAATTCTCAGGCTAGGAATGACGTGGTTGAGTTCAACTCGTAAGTTATGAAGGTTACCAAGAGTTGCTTAATCGCGATGCGGACTCGAGTCAGTTATCGGTGTCTTTGAGTGTTTAATAACTCAGACCCGTGAAAAATTGGAATCAGTGAGGATGTAGTACTTGATAAAGAACTCATAAGAGGTTATGCAGTTCTGTGATAATATCGAGATACCAGGGGGTAATACTCGACGATAGATCAAAATAAAGGTTGGATTGGGTATTGCTCTGCAGAAGACAAGTGCTTAAACTCGCACGAGAAATGGTATTTAAAGGAGAACATGGTCGGAACCACGATTGCAAAAGGCCAGATCCCAGATATAAGATGAACTTATACCAAAGGAATAATTAATTTAAGAGAAGCTTTAATGATAAGATCTACATCGTGTCCATGGGCATGAACACAAAGTTCAAGGTTGACTCCCACTTATCCAATGCATAACCTTTCATTCACTTCTCACCTTCGAGGAAGTTGTAGTGTTGAAATTTTATCTGGCAAAATACCAGAAGTGTATGACTCGTGAAATCTTTCGAGTTCACACAGATTAAGGAAGGCATAGGTTCAACCCATCGGGGCTTCTTAGAACATATACCATGAACTCCAGGAGTAAATAACACAAGCTCAAAAGTAGAGCATGGTTGACAAAAGTAGAGGATACAATTTACCAAAGGCATTATGTATCGTGTAAAGAACTCATAAGAATTTTGGTTGTGAAGGACACTGTCAGATAATAACCCGGCAATGGGTATGGCTGTCCACCACGGGGCTGATGTGAGTATCAGTACTCAATCAGGGGAAGAAGGAATGCAATGAGATCGGATTATCGAAACAACTGACTACTTCAAAGCTCAAATGCAAAGGAATTATGAGCTCCAAATCAAGGGATCAGAAGCAAACACTCTGATCAAGGATGGATAAGTTGAGTAGCCTTAGGGGTACTATCGACGACATTTGGATTGGTTGAGAACCAGCTCCTGTTTAAAATGACGTCTGAGCCGGAAAGATAATTTAAAAGGATCAACTGATGATTGCGTGCATTCACACTCATGTTGAATCAAAAGGATCAAAATGACGATGCCTAAGGATACTAACGAATATTGCCAGACATATGGAAAGCATCCATCATGCAAGTAGACAAGTATGGCAGAGCAATAAGCTACTAAAGGATTTTTGGAGGATCGAATAGTATTTCGAAGACCATGGTGAAACACATGAACAACTGGGGGATGAGCGGATACTCGATATTATCGTGCTAAATCTTAACTGAGCTACCTGGTCCTTCTTCCCGGAACACACTTTTTGACGTTGAGCTAAGCTTACTTCGATCTTCCTTGTCATATATTATTGCCTTGAACAACAATACTTGATTCCGAGGTTGTGTCATATCCGTGGTTCCAGTGGTCTTTTGCTTCACCATTCCTTTTGCTTGATGTCGTCGTTATTCAATGGCAGCCTCATGGAATCCTTTGACAAAGGTGTCGTGATCATCAACATTCTGAGCTCTTCCAAAATATCTATTGAATTCTTGATGGGAAATACCATCCTTGCCCCTCGATGGTTTGTATTATCATCAGCCACTTTATTGCCTTCCCTCCAACACAAACTTGTTCGTGTTTTGTGTTGTACCTTGAGTTCCTTGCTGCCTAGCATTGTTCTTCTTTACCTTGAAGTATTGCCACCTTTTATGTCAAGAATGTCGTGGGAATTTCACCACCTCTTAAGAATTCTTGGTATGGTGAAACTTTTCACCATCACCATTCTTCTTGGGTCCTAGTGTTGATTCCAACCGGGGGACCAACAAGTGAACGGTGCTGTTTGGATTCTGCCCTTCTAGCAACCCTATTGCTTTGAAGTTAATGGTCGGCCGTTCATTCTTAGACTATTGATTATTGAATCATCATTCCGACGTTGGTCGTGCAACCCAGCCCATATTTCTGTGCACCTCTCATCCAATGTTTAACTGTGTATGTTCTCCTCGAGCATACACCATTTTATCATTTGATCTGACAAATGTTATCTCCTTGTTCACATAACTGTGGAATCCACCTTTTTGGAAATATCGAGGATTTTCGTTGATTCCATCAGCCACCCCCTCATCCTCTCCTTGGTTTAAGGAAGAACTATTGCTTCAAGAACCCGCTCCCATAGTTCATTTCCTGAGAATCTTGAAATGTCATTTCGTCTATTTGTGTTGCACCTTTTCTTCTCGGACATCCTGAGTCTGAGGTATCATGACACCAATCCGATCTGAATCTCGATCAGATAGGATGGTTGGGACAACTTTCCAAGAGTTATGATGTTGGTCCTTTGATGACCCGGTAACATGATGTCATGCCTAGCACCCCCCCGGGCGGAGGCCCTATTGTTATAGTTTCCTTTTAGCAAGGTTATCTATTCTTCCATGAGGAAATGGTAAGACTTATTCTATAAGTTGTTCCTGATGAATCCTTCGTGTATCTAGAGTCTGACCTTTTGCTTGAAGACCATGTCAATGCTATCTCGAAGCATGTCTGTGATACTCTGATTTTCAACAAGAACATTTGAAGTCTAATGCTAAATGTTTCTTGCTCAATTATCCAAACACCGTTGTATGGGTAATGTCATGAAATTTCTCTCCCCTACATAAGGAGTTTTCTTCATAATATCCTGTCATGGATATCATGCTCTGCTTGTCCTTGGGAAGGATATACCCCTGAATTATGTGTTTAAATTTCCTTTCCATTGTTCTGTTTAACCTGATGATCACATTTTACTTTCCATTGGTTTGTTTGACCTTTCTTGTGATCTATATAAACTAAGCAGTAATAATTCACTGCTTATGTAAACACCTCGGTGTACAACTTTGCCGGTGAGACCCTGTTTCTATTGTTGATGACTTTTCGGTAACCGCCGATGGATGAGAACTTTGCCTCTTGGCCCGCCTCGTTTCAACGAGCAGGAAAATGGTTCTCTTCGTCCCTCGCCCTTGGTACCGACATTGTTGTCGACATAACTGACATGCTACTCTCTGACATGCCTTGCTATCGTGATCGTACAAGATGTCAGCCCCCTTTCTACTTTTAACCCACATGGTGGGCCCATAACCCACAGGTCCCAGGAACGAAACCTGACTCTCCTGTACAACCTGTTGTCAAAGTTATTCCTCGTGCTTGACTTTGTATGTAATTCACGGGCCACTTGCCTGTTGATCTATTCTGGTATCGGACACAATACTTATTCCCGTTGCTCTGAACCCTTTTCAAGACTCGCTGCGTGAGGCAATGAACGATTGCCTATCCGCTTGAAACTTCTTATTGCACCGTCTTACTTTGCTCTCGATATGTGTAATTTGTTCAACTCGAGAGATACTCATATGTTCATTCTTGGGATACCCCCAGATGAATTTCCCTTATAACATCCTATCATTGTAGAGCTGCCCCTTACCTATTCGTAAGTACGATGGAGTTCCCCGAAGAAAGGACGACAACTTCATCATGATGCTTTGGAATAAAGAATTGAAGACATCAACGAAAGGGATTGACTTCTTCGAGAAGATCCGTTTGAATGTCGTAACTAGAACTTTCCCCCTTACTCCCCTCTTAAATCTCGGGACGAGATTTCTTGTAGTGGAGGAGAATTGTGACGCCCGGGTAATTAAGCTACAGTGATCCCCACTAATGATGCCACGTCACCTCGGTTACTGTGGATAAACTCGCGTTAGTTCGGAACCTAGTTTGAATTTCAAATTTAAAACCGAGGCAAACAATAAAAGTTTTCAAACATTAAAACTAAAATGTTCGGAGTGTGCCAATTAATGCTTAGGTATTTATGGTGAAGAAACCACACTTTTAAAAAATGCCTAAATACTTTAAAATAAAATAAAACAGAAAAGAATAAATAGAAAGAAAAGGAAAGAAATAAAAATACAAATAAAGCAGAAACCCCAACCCCACTGGGCCGACCGGCCCAGCTGCTAGTCAGGCCAGGCCCAGGCCGACCACCCCGCGCTCCTTAACCCCCCTCCTCACCCGGTCCATCCACCCACACCCACACTCCCCCCCGAAAATATCTCACCCCTCCCCTCTCTCCCCCGATTAGACCGGGATCGAGAGGAGGAGGACCCCAACGCTGCGCCCCGTCGCCGTCCGTCGCCGCCAGGACCGCGCCACCGCCCGGAGCTCGCCGCCCCACGCCAGGACGCCGCCACCTCGCCGTCCTTCTTCCACTCCGTCGCTCGTCCCCGTCGGCCTCCCCAAACTTCCCCGAGCCCGCTGCCCGTGCCCTACTCCCCCTGTGAGCTTCCCCTCTCCTCGTCCGTCGCCGCGGTCACCGCACTCAGCGCTCGCGCCTGCCGTGGCCCGCACGACCACAGCCCCCTGCTGCCTCCGACGCGACCACCACCGCCCCTCGCCGGATCCGTCGCCGCCGATCCCCCTTCCGCTCACAGCCAAAGATCGCTGCTGCCAGACCGCTGCAGCCCACTAGTGGCCACGCCGAATCACGCCGGACGCGCCGGCCTTGCGCCCGTCACCTTCGCCCGCGTTGCCCTGCTCGGCCGCCGCCTCGCCCCGCATCGCCGTGCGAACCCCCTTCCCCACGGTGGCCTTGCCCGCTTCCCCCTGCGGCTCCGGCCTAGCCCCTCCGCGGCCACTGCTGCAGCTCCTGCTGGGCCGCGACCAAGCGCCGCCTCGGGCTGCTGCGGGCACCACCGCGGCCTTGGCCCGCTCTGGCCATGGCCTCGCCGTGGTCACCGTTCCCCTGCTCCGGCCCCTGGCGGGTCTGCCCGCACCTGGGCGAGCGCCGTAACGGGCACCCAACGCCCGCCCCGTTAACTGCCGCCCGAACCCGCTATGGCCTGGGGCCTATGACTAGTGGGGCCCCGCCCCAGAACGTTTAGTAAAAAAAAAGGAATTGAATAATAATAATAAAGATAAAAATAATTAATTAATTAAGGAATTAATTAACTTAACTAATTTTTTTAATTAAACTAAACAACTAATTAAGCTAACTAATTAACCTAAACCCTAATTAACCTAAATAGAGAATGGCAGGTGGGTCCCATTGGACCCACACGGCAGGTTGACCAGGTCAATGGTCAATGTTGACTGCTGACTTCACTCTGAGGTCATGCTGACGTCATCACTTACTATTCTGGATAATGTTGGATTTAAATAATTAATTAAATTCCAGAAATTAATAAAATCTTTAGAAAATCATATCTTTTAATCCGTAACTCGGATTAAAATATTTTCAACATGAAAGTTGCTCTGAACGACGAGACGAATCCGGATACGCAGCCCGTTCGTCCGCCACGCGTCCCTAGCATAGTGAACCTGCAATATTTCACCTCCGGTTCATCTGTCCGGAAACACGGAACACCGGGGATACTTTCCCGGATGTCCCCCCTTCACCGGTATCACCTCATACCGCGTTAGAACACGTCTAGCTCTGCTTGTTGTCCTGTTGTGCACTTGCTTGCTATGTATTCACTGTTTTCTCCCCCTCTTCTCTCCGGTAGACCCCGTGACGATGCTGATGCCCCTGTGGTCGACTACGTCACCGATGACCCCTCCTTCTTGTCTAGGCAACCAGGCAAGCCCCCCCCCCCTTGATCACCAGATATCGCCTACTCTTCTCTATACTGCTTGCATTAGAGTAGTGTAGCATGTTACTGCTTTCCGTTATTCCTATCCCGATGCATAGCCTGTCTTTGCTACTACATTGATACCTTTACCGCAATCCTACTTGCCTAGTATAGGATGCTAGTATTTCCATCTGTGGCCCTACATTCTTGTCCGTCTGCTGTGCACTATCGGGCCGTGATCACTCGGGAGGTGATCACGGGTATATACTATATACTTTATACATGATACATGTGGTGACTAAAGTCGGTTGGCTTGTGGAGCACCCGCGAGTGGATCTTTGTGGCGGAGCGACAGGGCAGGTTGAGACCGCCTAGGAGAGAGGTGGACCTGGCCCTGTTCGGCGTTCGTGGATACTTAACACGCTTAACGAGATCTTGGTTTTTTATCTGAGTTGGGTCGTTGACCTTATACGCACTAACCGCCACGTGGGACAAGATATGGGCAACCGGCGTCGTGGTATCACCGGCACGCCGTGACGCCACGATCGAGTGGCGCGCGCGGATTGGAACGTAAGCCTGCTCTTGTAATAAGGGGGCTAGTTCTGCTTTCGGCCACGTACGCAACGTGCAGGTGTGCTATGGGTGATGGGCCCAGACCCCTGGGCGCTTAGGTTTAGACCGGCGTGCTGGCCTCTCTGTTGTGCCTAGGTGGGGCTGCGACGTGTTGATCTTCCGCGGCGGGCATGACCCGAAAAGTGTGTCCGCCAAATGGGATCGGCGTGTCGTAATGTGGTGCACCCTGCAGGAAGTTAATCTATTGAATAGCCGTGATCTTGATAACAGGACGACTTGGAGTTGTACCTTGACCTTATGACAACTAGAACCGGTACTTAATAAAACACACCCTTCCAAGTGCGGATACAACCCGGTGGTCGCTCTTTCTCGGGGTTACGAGGAGGGATCGCGGGTAGGATTATTGCTATGCGATGCTACTTGGAGGACTTCAGACTACTCTACGCTACATGTTTGCAAGGCGAAGGCTGCGAGCGTAGTCTTCGACGTGATTAGATATCCCTTCTCATTCGGCATTCTGCAGATTCATCCATCGATATGGCCCTTTACACATATATCCATGCATATGTAGTGTAGCTCCTTGCTTTGTAGTACTTTGGATGAGTACTCACGGTTGCCTTGTTCCCCTTTTCCCCTTTCTTTACCCGGTTGCTGCGACTGCACGATGGAGCCGAGGAGCGACGCCACCGTCGTGGCGATTTACTACTACACTGGAGGTGCCTACTACTACGTGCAGCCCAGCGGCGACCAGGAGTAGTTAGGAGGATCCAGGCAGGAGGCCTGCGCCTCTTCGATCTGATCTCAGTATGTGCTAGCCTTCTTAAGGCAACTTGTTTAACCTATGTCTGTACTCAAATATTGTTGCTTCCGCTGACTCGTCAATGATCGAGCACTTGTATTCGAGCCCTCGAGGCCCCTGGCTTGTATTATGATGCTTGTATGACTTATTTATGTTTTAGAGTTGTGTTGTGATATCTTCCCGTGAGTCCCTGATCTTGATCGTACACATTTGCGTGCATGATTAGTGTACGATTGAATCGGGGGCGTCACAGGTTATATGATCCAATTATATTAGCATTGTTGAGAGATTGCACTAGCGAAAGTACGGACCCTAGGCCTTGTTTTCAAGCATTGCAACACCGTTTGTGCTCTGGTTTATCAATTGCTACCTTGCTGTTTTTATTTATTCAGATTATAAAAATATATTTCTACCATCCATATTACACTTATATCACCATCTCTTTGCCGAACTAGTGCACCTATACAATTTGCCATTGTATTGGGTGTGTTGGGGACACAAGAGATTTCTTGTATTTGGTTGCAGGGTTGTTTGAGAGAGGCCATCTTCATCCTACGCCTCCCACGGATTGATAAACCTTAGGTCATCCACTTCAGGGAAAATTGCTACTGTCCTACAAAACTCTGCGCTTGGAGGCCCAACACGTGTCTACTAGAATAAAGTTGCGTAGTAGACATCAAGCTCTTTTCTGGCGCCGTTGCCAGGGAGGTGAGTGCTTGAAGGTATATCTTTAGATCTTGCAATTGAATCTTTTAGTTTCTTGTTTTATCACCAGTTTGGTTTATAAAAGAAAACTACACAAAATATGTAATTGAGGTTGCATCATATTATTGATCATCTTTATAATATCTTTCTTGAAAGTGATGGATCGGAAAATTGTGGTCAATTGTTAGAAGAAGAAGAAGTCAATAAATGTTTGGCACAAAATATTTGAATCATGAGCATGATTGCAATGTTGTTAGTATGAATTCTTTGAATATCCAAAATGCTAATAATGATTGCACAAGTGATGACAAAAGTGTTTCTTATAAGCATGTCAATTTTTGTGGAGTGCATAAAGTTTGTGAAGACGTGCCTTATAGGGAAGATATATTTTGTAAGAAGCATAAACATGATAGAACCAATTCTTTGCTCAAAGAGATAGATGAATTTGTTACAAAATTATGTTCTCTTTGTCCTATTACTTGTGATATTTTCAATAAAGTTGGTCACCTTAATTTCCAATGCATGTTTTTTCATGATCGAGCCGTGTCCAAATATTGCAATAACTTGACACCCTTGAACTTTATAATGAACTTTGTATATTTTTGGGGAGTGAAGAATTGACACATAAAAATAGTTGGTTTGAAGTATTCATTCTCACAGACGACATTGAAACTAAACTAAAGAATATCTATATGTTTTGCATGGTAAATTGCAATGAGAATGCTTATATTGCCAACTATAGAAAGATGGGAAAATCAATAGAATATAAAAGGAATACTAATGAGAGGGTAAAGATTTCCACATTCCCTCCTATTTGTCTCTTTTGATGAAATAGGTAACGAGGAGGAGCTCCCTATTCAACCAATCTCATCAATAAGAAGCTTGAAAAGATTAATTAAACCCACACATGATGTGGTGAAGAAGAAGAAAAGAAGAAAGAATAGAGGTAAAAAGGTACCTCTGCCAAATAATGTTGCTCCTATTACTGTCGTGCCTCATGAAAATGAATCAAAAATAATTGTGGAAGATGATGCACTTGATGATGATATTGCTTCTATGTCTTATGGCACAATGTCCGAGAGTACTATTGATGATGATTTTGTTATGCCTATTGCTTGTTGTGACGATTATGATTGGGAAGATAATGATACTTCTTATAATCTTGGAAATCTTTTTGGCACCAATTTGGGAAATTATGATGATAGCAATTGTTATACAGTTGGTGCTATTCATACTTTTAATGATGAGGGTGATTATGCTTATGATATGCCAAGCCACAAGCTTGGGGATACTATGTTTGATGAGAATGACATGTTTGAGAATTTATTTGCTGCAATTAATGTTTGTCCCAAGCTTGGGGATGATATGCTTAATGAAGATGATCTTTTTAGCCCTCCTACTTCGAATGATCAAATTTGCTATGATGATTGCATGCCTCCTATCTATGACGAGAACAAAGTTGCTACTTATGATGATTATTGTGATGATACTTATGTTATAAAAAGTAGTGATGATTATATTTATAAAACTTGTCATAGTTATGATTACCCTTTTCCCGAACATTGCTCTTTTAAAGTGGAAACAATTTATAGTATTCGAGTTTCATATGATACTCCCACCATTGTGAATGAGAAGAAATTTTCTTATGTGGAGAGTAATAAAATTTCTATGCTTGTGGATCATGAAAAGAATGCTTTATGTGATGGTTATATTGATGAATCTATTCATGATGCTACTGAAAATTATTATGAGAGAGGAACTTATGATTCATGATGCTCTCTTTATGTTTCAATTCTTATCTTTTATGCGAGCATCATTGAAATAATCATGCCTAGCTAAAAGGCATTAAAGAAAAGCGCTTGTTGGGAAGCAACCCAACATTTACCCCTACTGTTTTTATGTGTTAACATGATTATGCTATTGTATTAATCATGTTTAATTGCTTGTGTTTCAATAAAGTGCGAAGTAAAGCCTTTGGGATAGTGTGGATGATAGTTGACTTGAATCTGTGAAAAACAGAAACTTTTGTGCTCAGTCCAGGAATTTTGAAAATTCACTGGGATGTGATTTTGATCTGAATTTTTTACAGGTGATATATATACAAATTCCCTACGCTGTCCTAAGTTTTCAGAATTTTTTGAGTAGCAGAAGTATGGTTGGAGTACAGATTTCTACAAACTGTTCTGTTTTTGCCAGATTCTGTTTTCAATGCATAGTTTGCTTGTTTTCTAGTTTCTATGGCTTATATTGCTCAATATAAATTGTGGAGATGATATGCTACAGTAGGCTTTGTGTGGAAACAATTATGAATATTGTCTTTGACATTACCAAAAGTGAATGGTTTGCTCTTTATCATACTAACCTGTCTCACAAAGTTCTGTTAAGTTTTGTGTGATTGAAGCTTTCAAGCTTTGGGTGAGCTATCGATATGAGGAGAATAAGGAGTGACAAGACCCTAAGATTGGGGATGCCCAAGGCACCCCAAGGTAATATTCAAGGAAGATCCAAGCAACTAAGCTTGGGTATGCCCCGGAAGGCACCCCCTCTCTTGTCTCCAACATTATCGGTAACCTTACTTTGAGCTATATTTTCATTCATCACATGATATGAGTTATGCTTGGAGCTTCATTTCGTTTTATTTTTATTTGCTTGATGCTATTTATAATAATGTTTTGCATCTTTCATTTGAATAAAAATGTCAATGATAGCCTTCACCATGCTTATTTTGCAAGTATACGAGTTGCTGTTTCAAAACAGAAAGTTTATCGACGTTGCAAAAATTCCTGAGAAAAGTCAGAATCTGATAAAATGTTGAAACTTTTTGCACAATAAGATCTGATAAATTTTCTACAGTGTGGTAAATTTTCATAATTTTTGGAGTTAAATAAGTATTAATACTCTTGCATTCTTTACAGACTGTACTGTTTTGGCAGATTGCTGTTATGTTTGCATTGCTTGCATATGTTTGCTTGTTTAATGATTCTATTTGTGGATAGGAGTATGAAATATGCAGAGGCATTTTGTATGCAATGTTGAATAATAATTTTTGTGATTTGCTACAGTAGAGAATGATAAGGTTTTTGCATTGGTTTATACTAACTTATCTCATGAGTTCTTGTTAACTTTTGTGTGGATGAAGTTTTTAAGATTTAGGGAAACCGTGATATAAAAGGAATTAAGGAGACACAAAAGCTCAAGCTTGGGGATGCCCAAGGCATCCCAAGATAATATGTCAACAAGTCTCAAGCATCTAAGCTTGGGGATGCACCGGTAGGCATCCCACCTTTCTTCATCAACAATTATCGGTTAGTATCGGCTGATCCTAAGTTTTTGCTTCTTCACATGAGTTGTGCTATTCTTGGAATGTCATTTTGTTTTGTTTTGCTTGCTGTTTTAATAAAATATTTAGATCTGAAAGTTTTAAATAAAAGAAAGTCCTCAAATAGCTACCCATTTACATAACTACTCTCTTGATCTTCACTTATATCTTTTTTGGAGTAGTTTGTCATTTACTCTCGTGCACTTATATCCTATGAGTAAATTGTTGAATGAATTGAATATCATGAAGTTGAAATTATATGTTCTTATCATGCCTAGTGGTAGCTTCACATTGGGTTTACAAAGTGAAATCTTTTGAAGCTTGACAATCACAATATTGGTCATACAAGTAATTCCTGAATGATTAGTAGAAGGAAGAGAACTTTCACATGCAAATACACTATCTTCGAAATCTTTTGTGATTGTGAGCCCCCATCAAAATATTATATGCCAAAATTGTTGGCGTTGGACAAGGAAGACAACATAATGATTTATGTTTGTTCATATTCACATAGAAGTTATATTGTAATAGATCCTTCAACATGTGGTGCTTGCCCCCCATCTTTGCTAGCCAAAAATTCCGCACCAAGTAGAGATACTACTTGTGCATCCAAAAACCCTTAAACCCAAGTCTTATTTTGAAGAGTCCACCATACCTTACTAAGGATTGAGTAAGATCCTTCAAGTAAGTTGTCATCGGTGCAATAAGGCAATAAAAATTGCTTATAAAAGTGTTAGATCATTCAGTGTAAGAGAAAATTGAGCGTTGTACGAACTTGTGATGGCAAACAATAAAAGAGACAGACTACATAATAAAGGTTGCTATCATAAGGGGAAATATAACGTGATGTTCTTTTGCACTAAGGGATTGAGAATACAAACAAAAAGCGCATGGCAACCTCTGCTTCCCTCTGCGAAGGGCGTACCTTTTACTTTTATGTATTTACTTTCATGCAAGAGTCAAAGTTTTTCTCTCTATTCCTTTTTATTTTTCTCTTTTGGCAAGCATCATGTAGCGAGGAAAGATCTAGGCACATATATCTAGTTGGATATGGGTAGCATGAGTTATTATTGTTGACATCACCCTTGAGGTGAATACGTTGGGAGGCGAAACTATAAGCCCCTATCTTTCTATGTGTCCGGTTGAAACGTTTTGCTCATGTGTATGCGGTAAGTGTTAGCAATCATAGAAGACTATATGATGGCTGAGTATGTGGAGCTCTTACTTAGACTCTTTTGAATAAGTTGAATTTCAATTGTTTGGTAACTAAGAATATAGGTTGTTGAGTTTCAAGAGAATTCATTGTTTGAACCTTAACATGTGAATTGGTTACTACTCTGTCATGATGAGTTTTATGAGAAAGAGTTGCTGTTATGATGCTAGGAAAAGTGACTGAAATTATTATTAATCAAACTTATGCACTTTGCTAGCATTCACACTTCATAAATTATTTCTTTTATTATTTACCTACTCGAGGACGAGTAGGAATTAAGCTTGGGGATGCTGATACGTCTCCAACGTGTCTATAATTTATGAAGTATTCATGCTATTATGTTATCATTATTGGATGTTTTACAATCATTTTATATCAAACGCAGTCCAAACACAGCGAAACTTTTTGTGGATTTTTTATGGAGCAGAAGACATCCAGTGGGCCAGAGAAGCACCTAGGGGGGTTCTGAAGGGCACAACCTACTGGGCACGCCTGGGCTCAGGCGCCCCAGGTGGGCTGTGCCCACCTTGGTGGCCTCCCGCACCCCCTCTTTGCCCTATAAATTTCCCAATATTCCAATATCCTTGGGGGTAACCCTAGATGGGAAGTTCCGCCGCCGCAAGCCTCTATAGCCACGAAAAACCAATCAGGAGCCCGTTCCGACCTGCCGGAGGGGGAAATCATCACCACGTGGCCATCTTCATCATCCTGGCGGCCACCACGATGAGGAGGGAGTAGTTCACCCTCGGGGCTGAGGGTTTGTACCAGTAGCTATGTGTTTAATCTCCCTCTCTCTCTCTCTCTCTCTCTCTCTCTCTCTCGTGTTTTTGAGATGTCACGATCTTGATGTATTGCGGGATTTGTTAATATAGTCGGATCATATGGTCATTTCCCCTCTCTATCTTGTTGTGATGAATTGAGTTTTCCCTTTGAGATTTCGTTCTTATCGGATTGAATACTTCTATGGATTTGAGAGCACTTGATATATGTCTTGCATATGAATACTTGTGGTGACATTGGGGTACCGTATTGATTCACTTGATATATGTTTTGGCACTCAACTCGCCGATTCCCGAGGTGACATTGGGGTAATCTATGCATAGGGGTTGATGCACGTTCTTGTCTTTGTTTCTCCGGTAGAAATCTTGGGGCACTCTTTGAGGTTCTTTGTGTTGGATTGAGTATTATGAATCTGAAATTATTTGGTGTTATTTTAGTACGAACTCTTGAATATATCAATCAGAAAGAATAGCTTCGAGGTGGTTTCGTACCCTACAATTTCTTCTTATGTTCTCCGCTAGATAGGAACTTTGGAGTGATTATTCATTGCATGTTGAGGGATGGTTATATGATCCAGTTATATTAGCATTGTTGAGAGATTGCACTAGCGAAAGTACGGACCCTAGGCCTTGTTTTCAAGCATTGCAATACCGTTTGTTCTCCGTTTTATCAATTGCTACCTTGCTGTTTTTATTTATTCATATTATAAAAACATATTTCTACCATCCATATTACACTTTTATCACCATCTCTTCGCTGAACTAGTGTACCTATACAATTTGCCATTGTATTGGGTGTGTTGGGGACACAAGAGATCTCTTGTATTTGGTTGCAGGGTTGTTTTAGAGAGACCATCTTCATCCTACGCCTCCCATGGATTGATAAACGTTAGGTCATCCACTTGAGGGAAAATTGCTACTGTCCTACAAAACTCCGCGCTTGGAGGCCCAACACGAGTCTACAAGAATAAAGTTGCATAGTAGACTGCAGGGCTCCTTGGCGCGCCCCGGTGTCTCGTGCCCTACTCCTTCACCTTCTGGTCCTTCCACGAAGCTCGGGGGTCTCTTTTGTTCCAAACAAAATCGTCAAAAAGTTTCATCTCATTTGGAGAACTTTCATTTCTGCACAAAAAACAACACCACGGTAGTTCTGCTGAAAACAGCGTCAGTCCGGGTTAGTTCCATGCAAATCATACCGAAACCATATAAAATTATTTTAAAGATGGCATGAATACTTCATAAATTATAGATACGTTGGAGACGTATCCGGTGTCTCGGTCATGTCTATATAGTTCTCAAACCCGTAGGGTTCGCACACTTAACGTTCGATGACGATATTGTATTATATGAGTTATGTGATTTGGTTACCGAATGTCGTTCGGAGTCCCGGATGAGATCATGGACATGACGAGGTGTCTCTAAATGGTCGAGAGGTAAAGATTGATATATAGGAAGATAGTATTCGGACACCGAAAGTGTTCCAGATTGTATCGGGTAATTATCGGAGTACCGAGGGGGGTTACCGGAACCCCCGGGGGGAAGATATGGGCCATATGTGCCATAATAGGGGACCACACCAACACACAAGGAGTGGCGTGCCCCCTTAGGCAGGAGGCCGAATTGGAGAAGGAAAAGGGGGGTTCGCCCCCCTTCCTTTCGCTCTTCCCCCTTCCCTTTTCTCTCCGATGATATATGGAAAGGGGGCCACTTGGGAAACCCCAAGTAGGATTCGGATCGTACTTGGGGCGCCCCTTGGCTGCCTCTCCTCCCCTCCCACGTATATATATATGGGGTGGGGGGGGGGCGCCTAGAACACACAACATCAATTGTTAGCCGTGTGTGGCGCCCCCTCCACAGTTTACACCCCCGGTCATATTCTCGCGGTGCTTAGGCGAAGCCCTGCGCAGATCACATCACCACGCCGTCGTGTTGACGAAAATCATCTACTTCCTCGACGTCTTGTTGGATCAAGAAGACGAGGGACGTCACTGAGCTGAACGTGTGCAGAAATCGGAGGTCCCATACGTTTGGTACTTGATCGGTCGGAGCTAGAAGAAGTTCGACTACATCAACCGCATTGTCAAACGCTTCCGCTTTCGGTCTACGAGGGTACATAGACACACTCTCCCCCTCGTTGCTATGCATCTTCATGGATAGATCATTGCGTGTGCGTAGAAAGTTTTTGTTTTCCATGCAACGTTTCCCAACAATGGTATTAGAGCCAGGTTTATGCGTAGATGATATGCACGAGTAGAACACAAAGAGTTGTGGGCGGTGATAGTCATACTGCTTACCACCAACGTCTTATTTGATTCGGCGGTATTGTGGGATGAAGCGGCCCGGACCAACCTTACATGTCCACACACATGAGACCGGTTCCACCGACAGACATGCAACTACTTTTGCATAGAGGTGGTAACGGGTGTCTGTTTCTCCTAATTTAGTTGAATCGAATTTGACTGCGGCTAGTCCTTGAAGAAGGTTAAAACAACAAACTTGACGAAACACCGTTGTGGTTTGATGCGTAGGTAAGGACGGTTCTTGCTAGAAGCCCATAGCAGCCACGTAAAACTTGCAACAACAAAGTAGAGGACACCTAACTTGTTTTTGCAGGGCATGTTGTGATGTGATATGGTCAAGACATGATGTGATATACGTTATTGTATGAGATGATTATGTTTTGTAAAAAATTACTAGCAACCGGCAGGAGCCTTATGGTTGTCTCTTTATTGTATGAAATGCAAACGTATGTAATTGCTTTACTTTATCACTATGCGTTAGTGATAGTTGTAGAAGCAATAGTTGGCGAGACGACCACGACGCTACGATGGAGATCAAGGTGTCAAGCCGGTGACGATGGATATCATGACGATGCTTTGGAGTTGGAGATCAAAAGCACAAGATGATGATGGCCATATCATGTCACATATTTTGATTGCATGTGATGTTTATCTTTTATGCATCTTATTTTGCTTAGAACAACAATAGCATTATAAGATGATCCCTTCATTAAATTTCAAGGTAAAAGTGTTCTCATGAAGGATCAAAAGTATGTCTAGAGGGGGGGGGGGTGTGATTAGACTACTTGACCAAATAAAAATCTAGGCTTTTCCCAATTATAAGTCTTGATAGATTTTAGCAACTTAGCACAGGTCAAGCAATCAACCTACACATGCAATTCTAAGAGTATAGGAGCGGAATGTAAATCATTGCATATGAAGGTAAAGGGGAGGAGTTTGGAGGGAGCAAACACAAGACACAAAGATTTTTGGCATGGTTCCGATAGGTGGTGCTATCGCACATCCACGTTGATGGAGACTTCAACCCACGAAGGGTAACGGCTGCACGAGTCCATGGAGGGCTCCACCCACGAAGGGTCCACGAAGAAGCAACCTTGTCATTCCCACCATGGCCATCGCCCACGAAGGACTTGCCTCACTAGGGTAGATCTTCATGAAGTAGGCGATCTCCTTGCCCGTACAAACTCCTTGGTTCAACTCCACAATCTTGACGGAGGCTCCCAAGTGACACCTAACCAATCTAAGAGACACCACTCTCCAAAAGGTAATAGATGGTGTGTTGATGATGAACTCCTTGCTCTTGTGCTTCAAATGATAGTCTCACCAACACTCAACTCTCTCTCACAGATTTGGATTTGGTGGAAAGATGATTTGAGTGGAAAGCAACTTGGGGGAAGGCTAGAGATCAAGATTCTTGTGGCTGGATTGGAATATCATGGTCTCAACACATGAGTAGGTGGTTCTCTTTCAGAAACTGAATGTTGGAAGTGTAGGCACGTTCTGATGGCTCTCTCCATGAATGAAGGAAGGATGGAGGGGTATATATAGCCTCCACACAAAATCTAACCATCACACACAATTTACCAAACTCGGTGGGATCGAATAGTGAAACTCGGTCAGACCGATTTAGTTCAAAATGTGAACGTTAGGATTTTCGGTGGGACTGACTTGTCAACTCGGTGGGACCGATTTCAATAGGGTTAGGGCATAGCGTAATCTCGGCGAGACCGATCACATGAACTCAGTGAGACCGATTTCTGTAATAGGCAAACAGAGAGTTGGTCAGGCAAACTCGATGGGACCGATTCGCTCATTTCGGTGGGACCGAAACATTACGAAAAAGAAACATAGAGTTTGCATTGTGAACTCGGTGGGACCGATCGCTCATCTCGGTTAGACAGAAATGTTACGAAGGAAAACAGAGAGTTTGCAATCCCATCTCGATGAGACCGAGATCCCTATCGGTGAGAACGAACTGATTAGGGTTTCTGGCTATGGCTATGTCAAATGAACTCGGTGGCGCCGGATAGATCAAATCGGTGCAGCCGAGTTTGACTTTTGGTTTGGGACATATGTGGAATTGAGAAAGTGGTTGAGGGCTTTTGGAGCATGTCACTAAGCATTTTGAGCAAGCAAGCCATTAAGCAACACCTCATCCCCTTTTAATAGTATTGGCTTTTCCTATGGACTCAATGTGATCTTGGATCACTAAAATGAAAAATGTAGAGTCTTGTGGTTGAGCCAATATGTGTCCTTAGCATTTCGAGGGGTTCACATCTCTAGTCCATGCCAGCCAATCATTGAACTTTCTGAAATGATTATCTTGAAAGAATATTAGTCCAATGAGCTATATGTTGTTAAGAATTACCAAAACCACTCAGGGATTAGTTGCACTTTCAATCTCCCCCTTTTTGGTAATTGATGACATCATATAGATCAAAGCTTTGACAAATGATAATAGGAATGAACTATATCGTCGCTTTGAGAAGTATGTGATAAGCAAGAGCTCCCCCTAAATTTGTGCATTATTTAAAGGGTTTTTTTATTTCTGTGCCCCTGGTTCGTCAGTGCTACTCATTCATCCCCACAATCTTAACTTTTGCTCTGTTTTCCCCACTCCCTTGGCTGAAACCCTCAGAACCGGTCACAGTGGACGTTGCCGTCAGGTCAATGGCTGGACCGTTAACTCGGGCGAGTGGGGCCGCGCAGGGCCATGTCCACATTTTGACCGTTACGTGCTAACCAATGGGGCTGCGAAACTGACACTCACTGTAGTTTCCCCTCACTGTAACCTGGATCAGATCGAGTCGCTTCCGCGCCGCCCCCTCCGCCGCTGTCGTGCCGCCTCTGCCGCTGTCATGCTGCCTCCGCCGCTGTCGTTCCGCCTCCGCCGCATCTACCCTCTCTCCCCATCTAGGATTAGGAAGCGATGTCGGGGAGCACCCCATCTGGCCCATCGACCGTGGAGATGATTGGGTTGAATCAGAGTCGGATAATTCATGGATTCCACCTGGGTAAGCATCATTTTGCTCTCAAATTGATTAGGAGATCCATAAATTAGGCTGTACTTGACCACCGTTAGCATGAATCAGTGCAATTTATCTTAAAATTTTCGGCCTAACTGTGCCCTTTATCTTATTTCAATCGAATAGGGTTGATCCTGCACTTGCTTTTTGGCTGGCAGTTAGAATGGAAACTAGCGAGCTACGTGGAACTAAACCATGTCTGATTTCTGGGTTTTTCTATCCTAAAGTGGTAGAAACCAGCGTTTTGTGCATAGATTTCCGTGAGGCACTCTGTTGTGAGTATCCGTGGAGCCCTGCCGATGCCGTTGAACTGAGATATTTCGACAGTACCGAGCAGAGATTTGTCCCATTAACTTGTGATGAGTATCTGGGATAGCTATTTAGTTTGAATGATGAGAGCTGTTTCGGTAAAGTCCATATCAGTGTGCTTCAAGCACGCAAACAACGTACCCAAAGGGGAAGAGTGTTTAGACATCATCTGTCTCTGCTAATAGCGAGCGTCCTCACACTCCTTGTAGGTCAAGACCAAGTAAACCTAGTGGTTCTGAAAGCCACAACATGTCGACTGCCGCTAATTCTGCCACTTCTCCTCTCCCTTCTACACCTGATGTATAAGTAGATGCAGAGCCTGACGAGGAAGTGCCTCGACATGATGATGAGGATGATATTCTATTCCCTGAACTGGTAGATAGAGTTAGTCAACAGGCAGCAGAAGATGAATATGTAGAGGAGCCTAATAGTCGTGCTAGATTTGATGACACTGACGATGAAGAGAGGGAGGAGAACATCGACTCCTTAGTTTTACAAGAATATGATGGTGAGGACATGCCAGCAATTGAGTAGAACATGGAGAATCCTGAGCTTACTCCAGGAACGATATTCGAATCGATGGTGGACTGTCGTAATGAGTGACTACATATTGCATTCTAACTGAAAACTCCTATGAGGTTGATAGGAGTGAACCAAGAAGATTCACTGTTCATTGCCCTTATGATAGGTGTAGGTGGAGGTTGCATGCATCCACTATGCTAAAGAGCAAATTTATTTAGGTATTACAACTGAATCTTTTTATCAGATTATTTATCCATTCTATATTCAGATCATGTGTACTGTTTCTTAATTGTATTTGACATCATTTTTCATTTTGTTTCAGAGAAAAAGCAACCCACACGGGCACACTTGCCCACTTGGAGGGGGAGGGGGAAAGGACAAATCTAAGCTTGCAAACTTTAGGTGGGTGGTAGATGCAATCTTGGATTGGGTGAAGAAACACCAACAATTGGTCCAACAGCACTCCATGGGAAGCTATTTGAGAAATACAAGATTAATATATCTTACATGAAGATTTTCTATGCTAAGGAAAGGGATCTTGATAAGATTAATGGTCCATGGAATGAGAGTTTTCAGTTGCTTTACACCTTCAAAGCTGAAGTGGAGACGGCTAGTCCAGGGAGTGTTGTAGAGATTGACAAGCATACGGTTAAGTACAAAATAAAAGGGTAGGCACTGGAGAAGGAGTGCTTCAGGAGGGCTTTTGTTTGTTTCAAGGCTTGCTGGTAGGGGTTTCTGAATGGTTGTAGACCCTATTTGGCTGTCGATGCAACTGCTTTGAATGGAAGATGGAGAGGCCAGCTAGCAGCAGCTTCTGCAGTTGATGGACACAACTGGCTATTCCCAGTTGAATTTGGTGTGCTGGGGGTAGAGTCCGAGGAGAGTTGGGTCTGGTTTCTGCAGCAGTTGCGCAACGTTATAGGTACACCCTCAAGTTTAGTTATACACCCAGATGCTTGCAAGGGTTTAGAAACTGCAGTAGAAATTGTATTCCTTGGAGTGGAACATAGCGAATGTATGCGACACCTAGCGCAGAATTTTAAAAATAAGTTCAGAGGCAAAGTTTATGATGAGAATGTCGGCGTTCTGGGAGCGGGGGTCCCTAGACTTGCCTGCCTGCGGCCTGTAGTGTGGCTCAGCCAGTGGCCTAGTATGACTCGTCTTCATAGACCAAGGCTCAAGACCCTCGTGAGGGGCCAAGCCTCATGGGGCGGACGACACAAGGCCTCCTCAGGGGCGGCCTCACTAGGCAGGCTTGCGAGGAGGCGGAGAGATCAAGGCAAGGGGTACCTCGCGAGGTTCCCATGATGCAAGCCATGACGATCAAGACCAGGCGGGCGCCAACCTGCGCAGTGTCCTTGTTTCCTCTTTGGTGCAAAGGGGGCAAGCGCAGGCGCGGAGTACCGAGGCATCAGACAAAGGTTTCCTTATCGGTGCAACGGGACCAGGACCAGCAGGACAGCAAGATGGAGGTCACCGTGGAGCCCAAGACGGCGTCATCACGAGCACCTTTGGCAGTCGAAGACCACCTTTAGTTAGGATAGCTTGTACTAGCTGTCCCCTTTCAAAATGGCCGTTGTGGGATCCCTTCCCGCTCAGTATTAGGGAAGAGGACCAGGGCCTCTATATATAGGGCTAGCCACCACAGTAGATCTCATCTGATACCACCTCATCTAGAACCAGCAGAGACGGGTTGATTCCACCTCAAACACACCACCACAAGAACACCTCTCCTGGCGAGGCTGTTCTTCTTCTGTACTGTTCATCATCAGCCCAAGAGGCAATCCACCACACCACACACTGGATTAGGGTATTACACCACAACGGTGTTCTGAACCAGTATAAACCTGTGTCTCTTGTGTTGTTCATCAAGCTAGCTTAGAATCGCGACGAGGTTGTGGGCGTGTTTCGGTAGGGAGAGATCTTTGTGCGCACCCCAGAGTTCGAACCTTAAGGGTTTTGCTGGAACCCGATATCCGACATTTGGCGCGCTAGGTAGGTGTGCGTCGAAATCTTCTTTCCGCTGATCTACGTCCCATCGCTTCGTCACATCCATGGCAGACGCTCGCCGAGCCCGCGCCGAGCACCGGGCTGCTCTCGCCGCCCGTGTCGCCCAGTCGGCTCCCGTCGGTGGGCCTCCTCGTTGTTCTCCGTCACCTGCCGCCAACGCCACCACCGGCTCGGCGGGGAACGAGCAGCAAGCATATTCGCTGCACCCCTCGGTGCGGCGGGAAGGCCGCACCACCACTTCGTTGCTGACCCCAGCTGGTTTGTCGTCTCACGCTCGCCGCGCCCCCACGGATGCGCAGGCCGCGTTGCTCCTTGCACGTGAGCTCCTGCACTACCGCCCTGTCAACGACCTCTACGAAGAGTGGCTCGCTCGCATCACCGAGCTCGTCAGCGCCGCAGGGGGCTCTCCTGCGCCGTCTCTCTCGCTGCCTCGCCCTCCGTCATGCATGGGCGACGCGGCTCAGGGAGGGCCTCCGCCACCTCCTCCCCAAGAAGGCGCCCTGGCTCCAAGGCACGCGGCCCCTGGACGTGACCCACTGCGTCCAGCGCCCGCGCGACAAGAAAGAAGCTGCCAAGAAATCCCTCGGCCTCAAGAAGGTGCTCCCGTGCTCCCTGCACCAGCACGACAAGACCGCGTACCTGCACCAGCGCGTCAAGAACCCATGCTGCCCCTGGCGGCGGTGCGCGGGAACCATCAGGAGCAAGCCCCGCGTCTGCAAAGGGCTCCGGTGGCCACAACAGGTTGCCGAGCCTTCACCACCGAGCTGCGCAGCGTCGCCTGGCCAGGCAAGTTCAAGCCGGATCTGCCTCCTCGCTACGACGATACTGCCGACCCCGTGGAGTTCCTGCAGCTATACAAGCTGGGCATCGAGGCGGCCAACAGAGACAACAAGTTCATGGCGAACTGGTTTCCCATTGCACTCAAGGATGGTGCCCGCACCTGGCTCCTGAACCTGCCTCCCGGCTCGATCTCCTCTTGGGACGAGATGCGTAGCCGTTTCATCGCCAACTTCCAGGGCACTCGCGACCGCCCTCTGGTGGCGGGTGACCTGCACCGCATCAAGTAGCAGCCTGGAGAGACCCTGCAGAAATACATCTAGCGCTTCAACAGCGCCCGCCTCAAGATCCCCAAGGTGACGGACGAGGCCATCATCTCAGCGTTCTCTGATGGCGTCCGCGACGTCAAGATGAAGGAGGAGCTCGCCATCCACGAGGATCTAGGAACATTCCTGGAGCTATTCAACCTGGCGACCAAGTGCGCAAGAGCCGAGGAAGGATGCCTCTCCCTCCTTGAGCTTCCAGCTGCTGACCCAGAAGAGAAGAAAGCCAAGGCCAAGGATGTGAAGCGCAAAGGAGCAGCCGTGCTCGCAGCTGAGCCAGACATGAAGCACGGCAGGGACCAGCCGGAGTCGTCCAAGGGCAGCCGACCGTTCTGCGCCTACCACAACCTCCACATCCACAATACCAACGAATGCCAAGATCTCAGGGCCGTTCGAGAAGGACGCTTCGGTCGACGCCCCGACCGTAACAACCGGGGCTACGGCCAAGGAGGAGGACGAGGCGGAGGATGATGGGACGACCGAGGCCCTCGCCAGGAGTGGCGTGACCGACCTCACGAGGATCGCTGGCAGGACCAGCCTCGCGAGGGAGCCTGGAGGGATCAGCCTTGCGAGGATCGCCCACAGGGCAACGCAGGCCTTCCTCCTCTGCTGCTACCGCCAAGAAGGAATGACGACCACCAGCAGGACGAGGGGGCTGGGGGCTTCCAGGAGCCGTGTGCTATCGCTTGCATCTTGGCGGTGCCCAGGCCCCAGCCTCTTAGCGCATCTTCAAGCAGTTTGCTCACAAGGTGAATGTAGTCCTCCCCAAGCTCAAGGCCACGCGCCCGCTCAGGTGGTCCAAGTGCGCCTTCACTTTCAGCTCGGCATATCAACTCAAGTGCGCGGCTACCGCTGGCGTCCTCCCGATGCTTTGTTCCCTAGTCATCAACAACGTGCAAGTCACCAGGACCCTCATCGACGGCGGCGCAGGGCTCAACGTTCTGTCCGTCGAGATGTTCAACAACCTTCAAGTGCCATATGATCAACTCCAGCCTACCAAGCCTTTCTCATGAGTTACTGATGGCTCCACCACCCCGATAGGGCAGGTCCGCCTCCCTGTCACTTTCGGGCAGCGCAACAACTACCACACCAAGCTCATCGACTTCGACGTCGCCCACATTCGCCTGCCATACAATGCCATCCTCGGGTATCCAGCCCTGGCCAAGTTCATGGCAGTAACCCACCACGGCTACAACGTCCTCAAGATGCTAGGAAGCGGCGGAATCATCACAGTCCCCTGCAAAGAGAAGGATGCGGTGTGCTCCCTCGAGCGCGCCTTCCAAGCTGCATCAATCGAGGACCCGGACAGCAAGGGCGAGAACCCTCCTGAGGCAGTCCCCAACAAGAAGAAGACATCGCCCAGCTCAAGACCTCAGGAGGTTGGCACCTCAGGAGGTGTCGCATTAGGATCTGCGCCCGTGCAAGGGGCGCCTCCTTTCATCACATAGGAAGGCACGCCTGGCGCCCTCCTCGGGCAGGGCTCAGGGGCTCTCTTCTGGAGGGCCTCAGACTTTGCCAAAATCACGAGGGAGGCGCTTGGGCACCACTTGGAGGCGTGCTTCGTAGCACGTTTCCCTCAGGAAGGCATGGGGCAAGGAAGGCCCAACCCTCAGGAGTTCATCACCAAGGCCACTCAAGAGCTTCAGGAAGCAAGAGTCATATGCGGCGACCGCCGTTTGCCTGGCGTAGCTCCCCATCCAGGCGAGGATGGTGAGCTGCGTGTTTGCATCAATGTTCCAGGGCTCAACCGAGCCGCATCTTAGGAGCGCCTCTGGCCTTCGCGCGTGGGACGTTGCGAGGGTCCGCCGCACAGCTACGTTCGCATGCCCTTCGGCCTGCCGAACGTGGCTGTCACCCACCAGCGTCATCTGCGGAGCATTCTGGCAGCTCAGGAGGCCAGGCATCATGCGGTCCTGGCGGAGATGGAGATGGTCCTCGAGGAACCGCCTGGATCCCCAGAGCCTCCCGAGGCTCAGGGCTCCGGTGGCTCGTGAGGGTCGGCCTCTTCACCACGCATCTTCAGCTACTCCAACACCCCTTCTACAATGGCACCAGGTGACATCTTCCGAGTTCATTTCAGCTGGGAGCGCCCTCAGGGCTGCATCATTCCCAGGCCGCATGGGTCTGTCCCTGCGGCATGTATCCCTTTTGCTTATGTCTTTAGTTTACCTTGCTAGGGGCGCCCCTCGGGATGCATCATGCCCAGGCCGCTCGGGCCTGTCCCTATCCATTTTGCGTTTATCTAAGCTGATTTGCCTTTCATGCTTAATTCGCCTGTGATTATTGCCCGATCGATTGACATCTACCTTTGGAGCCGCTCGCGCTGGCACGACGCTTGCGCATGGGTCCGTCCCTGCAACGTCGATAAATCTGAGTGGCCGAGCTCTGGCCCGCGGCAGCCCCGTAAGCGTAACCTCCCCAGGCCCTCAGTGCCCTCACCACTCTCTCGGAGCGACCAATGGCCGGCCGGCAATCATAATGGCAACCTGTGCTTTTCTCGTGTTGGTTTACAGGAACCTCCTGAGGTCTACAGCGGGTGGCATCACGCTCTCTCTCTCTCTCTCTCTCTCTCTCTCTCTCTCTCTCTTTCCCATGCGATCCGCTTGCTCGTTGAAAGGGGGGCTCCTGAGCATCGCGACTCAGGAGCTCTTACTGTCTCTCCAGCCCTCACCCCCTGGCCTTGTCCATGACATCGCGACCTGGCATACCAGCGGCGGCTGAGCTCGCTCGAGGGCCGGGATCTGAGGACGTAGAGCACCAAGGAGAGTGTGGGGAAGAGAAGGGAAGCTCACGAGGGCCTAACCCGGCTGCTCCACAGCTGCCGACATGCAAGTCCGGCGCAACATGAAGGAGCGACTCCCTGTTATCCAGATAAGTTTCACGCCTGGAATAGCTAATCGATGCAGCACAAAATCTCCACTTAATGCGGCTCTGTGACGGCAATGTTGCCTTCCTTTCTCGCCCCTCGGCGGCTGCTTGCATGCTAAAGGGGACCTCCTGAGCATCGCGCTTCAGGGGCTCTTACTGGACCTCGGGCCGTTTACCTCCTGCCCTTGACCACGGCATCGCGACCAGGCATACCAGCGATGGCTGAAGCCTGCCTGGGGACCGGGACCTGTCAGCGTAGAGCGCTAAGTCGTCGCGAGGTTGGAAAGGGGAAACCGAGCCGGGACAAGACAAGCATTTTCGCAGTTTCATAATAAGGATCACATCAACAAAAGACATCGCGGGCCCTTTACATGCCCCCACAGGGTGTTTTCTCGATTCCTCGCAGGGAACAAAAGACGAGGTTCCTAAGGAGTCCTAACTACCTGCGCCTCCATGGCCGACGCCATCATCAACAGTGGGCCATGAGAGGCCGGTGCCAACCCCATCCAGATCAGCTGTGGCGACGGCCTAATGCACCCGCCTTGCCTCGAGCACGGCGTGAGCTCGGGGGCACGTAGCTGTCATCGCTCGTCTCCAGAGTCACGAAGAGCTCAGGAGAGTCGTTGGACTCCCAAGCAACGTCGCTGCTGCCGGAGGAGCCGTTGGGGAAGCGGCTGGCAGGCCTAGCCCTTGCCACGTCGATGTCCTGATTGCCTCCTCTGGGGCAGCACTCCAGGCGGCGGCCTTCTGCGTCAAAGACCTTGAAGAGCATCAAGGAGGCGCCATCGGATTCAAAATGAATCACGAGGGCGCCCCTTGTTCGGCAGACCCGGGTGACCTCGCCCCAGCCTCGGGTCATGAAGACCTTGTCCGGAGCAACGACTTCAACCTCCGCTCCGGTCGCCGGAGCGCCGTAGTCGGCGTGCTGCAGCCAAAGCTCGAGAGGCCCCCTCGGCGGCATCTCGGTGGCGAAGAATGAAGGGAAGCGATTCCAGGTGCTTATTGGCATCGCAGCGTGAAGCACGAGCTCGCGAGAGGAGTCCGCGGCATGGACTCCAGGAGCGACGGCGCGCGCCGCCATGGCTCGTCGGCCACATCTGCGGCGTGGGCGGCGTCGCTCATCGTCCCTTTCTCCATGGCCCTCGGCCCGGGCGTACAGGGGTAGCAGGAACCCAGGAGGTGGTCGCTCGCACCAGGGCCTCGTCATCTCCGGCCTCGCAACCTCGTCGCGACGGCATGTGACCAGCCATTTCTTCGGCGGGAGCAGGTCAGGTCCCTCCCGGGGGCCTTCCCCTTCTCTTTGGCTGAGAACCTGTGGATCTGTGCCATTGGCGTTAAGAATGGAGGTGGAGCAAGGGAGAAGAGGCAGGCCGAGCAAGAAGGGATGGACAACGGGGGCTCTCGCCCCTCCGAATTTATAATCCCAGGGAGGCCAACTGTCGACCTCCACGATGATAGGTAATCATGACTCTTTTTGCATGCAGCAGGGACTCGTCAAATTGGGCAGTTGTTGAGGCAGTGTTGGGAAGCGGAGACGCCCACGTGCAATCAATCGCCACGCGGCGACCAAGGCCGCAGGCTGTTGGGGCCCATGGCACTCCGCACTTGCCCTTTTGCTTCGCTGCTAAGCCAAGTCCGAGCACGCCTTGGGCCCGGGGGCTACTGTCGGCGTTCTGGGAACGGGGGTCCCTAGACATGCCTACCTATGTCCTGTAGCGTGGCACAGCCAGTGGCCCAGTATGGCCCGTCTTCATCGACCAAGGCTCAAGACCCTCGCGAGGGGCCAAGCCTCGTGGGGCGGACGATGCAAGGCCTCCTCAGGGGCGGCCTCATCAGGCAGGCTCGCGAGGAGGCGGAGAGATCAAGGCAAGGGGTACCTCGCAAGGTGCCCATGACGCAAGACATGACGATCAAGACCACGCGGGCGCCAGGCCGGCAGCAGCCTGCGGAGTGTCCTCGTTTCCTCTTTGGTGCAAAGGGGGCAAGCGCAGGCGCGGAGTACCGAGGCATCAGGCAAAGGTTTCCTTATCGGTGCAACGAGACCCGGACCAGCAGGACGACAAGACGGAGGTCACCGTGGAGCCCAAGAAGGCTTCATCACCAGCACCTTTGGCAGTCAAAGACCACCTTTTAGTCAGGATAGCTTGTACTAGCTGTCCCCTTTCAAAATGGCTGTTGTGGGATCCCTGCCCGCTCAATATTTGGGAAGAGGACCAGGGCCTCTATATATAGGGCTAGCCACCACAGTAGATCTCATTTGATACCACCTCATCTAGAGCCAACAGAGACGGATTCATTCTACCTCAAACACACCACCACGAGAACACCTCTCCTGGCAAGGCTGTTCTTCCTCTGTACTGTTCATCATCAGCCCAAGAGGCAATCGACCACACCACACACTGGATTAGGGTATTACACCACAACGGTGGCCCGAACCAGTATAAACCTCATGTCTCTTGTGTTGTTCATCGATCTAGCTTAGAATCGCGGCGAGGTTGTGGGCGTGTTTTGGTAGGGAAAGATCTTCGTGCGCACCCCAGAGTTCGAACCTTAAGGGTTTTGCCGGAACCCGATATCCGACAGAGAACCTATGGCCAGCATCATACACATGCAACTTGAGGAAGCATGAGCACCATTTGAGAGCGTTGTATGCTCACAATCCTTTGGTGAAGGAGTACATGGATGAACGTCATGGAAAGTTGTGGTCAAGAAGCAAATTCAATGAAATCTGCATAGTAGACTATCTGACCAATAACCTCGCTGAGTGTTTCAATGCAAAGTTCAAGTCAGTGAAAGGGCTTTTGTTGTGGCAAGCATTTGATACGATCTGGCAGATGATCATGATAAATATGGCTCTTCGTAAAAGAATGGCAGAAACACAATATGTTGGCCATCTTATGCTCCCATCTTTGATTAAGGCTTTGCATGCCAAGGCAAGATGACTAAGGATGAAATTCATTCTACCGTCAACATACGAGGCTGAGGTGACATACACATACAGTAAAAATAGGGAATGGAGATATCGAGTGAACCTTGCAACTAATGAATGCAGTTGTAGGCAATGGCAGATCTGCGGGAAGCCGTGCATACATGCCCTACATCTCGTGACTATTATTGGAGGTGAAGATGGTTAAGTTGATCAATATTGCTCTGAATATTTCTCTGTTGCCAAATTTAGGGCTGCTTATGCTAAAAATATGCCTGCACTCTTGGGAAAAGACCAATGGAACATAGTAGACCTAGGGTTCAAACTCTGTTCTCTTGTACTGACTAGACGTACAAGGAAGACCAAGGAAAAACATGATAAGAGCTGGTGAAGAGGGCTGCGTAAAAAACAACGTAAGTGCAAAAGATGTGGTATCCTAGGGCATATTGCTAGGCGTTGTACCAATCCAGTTGATGCATCATTTGGAGAAGAGGAACAATGGGCAGCAACAAATGCAGAGGAGAATGCAGCAGCAGAAGAGAATGGAGCAAGTTTAGAGGAGAATGCAGCAGCAGAGGAGAATGCAACAAGTTTAGAGGAGAATGCAGCAGCAGAGGAGAATGAAGCAACTGAAGTAGCAGCGAGGTACGTGTGCAACATTTCCCTTTTTTTTGCATTTGTTCTCTTTTTTATCGATGACTAAGCTTAATTTGACCCAGGTCTAGGTTAACTAGAGGCACAGGACAGAAAAGACAAAGAGAGGAAGAAACTTCATCGGTTGAACCATCATCTGATGCAGAATTTGAAACCATGGCTTATGAAGGTTTTGAAGCTATAAGAGAGGAGGAAGTTATTTTGTCTGAAGTTCCTTTAAGGATGAGTGAACCCACAGATGACCGTCAACTGGTCATCACTTGCTCGGTTAGTGAAAGCTCAACAAAATCGCCACCACCAAAAGTGAAGATCAGAAGCAACAAGATAAAGCTTTCAAAAGAACAAAATATCCTAGCCAGGGAAACCAGAAGCAAGATGGTTAACCCATCTCGGAACACAAGGAGCAAGGCAAATATTTGAATTTGAACTTGAATGGAAGTCATAAACTTTGAATTTTAAGGATTTGTAATAAGGGTGAAAACTTCTATGGTGTAATAATTCTATTTGTAATCTGATGTGAAATTTGAGGTAGAATTTGAATTTTAGGCAAACTTTCAATTTGAACCAAGACTTGAAGTCCATTCCCCTGTGGCGTGAGTTGCAAAGTTTGCTAAACTATTATAAACGTTAGGTGATTAATTCGATCTCTTTTGCATAGTAAAACTTGTAGTCATGAGAATGTGCTCCAAATGAGCTCCCAAGCTAGGGTAAACAACCCCATTTGTAATCAAGTTTTTTGGACCTACTCCAAATGAGCCGAATATTTTTTATTAACACCTATTCAATCTATATAGTGTAGATTTGAAGAATCACTATTTATTGAATTAATCTTTCTATTTTACATTTTTTGAAACAAATATACTTTAATAAAAAACCATGAAAAAAACACGTTTAAAATATGAAAATGGAAAACTAAGTTCAGATCCTTCTTATTCACTTTGAAATCAAGCTTTGGTGATTTTTTTAATTTTCAAAAACCGAAGGGAACCCTACCTCCTCTCCTTGGTCTCTATGAAACGTTGTACGTGATTGCTCATATGTGTGAAGGTTTTTTTTCATGAAAATATCCATAGACAAAGTTTATGATTTTTAGTGGGTAACATGTCACACAAGACAACATTGTGCACAGTTTTTTTTTGATTTTTTTTAAATTAATGGTGCTCATTTGACCTCGATCGTGCTAGCTAGGTTTTTTTGTTGTAAATGTCCGTATACTTGGTTTAGTATTTTCCTCGTTAGTGTGTCTTATAAAACGACGAACGACGAAGGTTTCGTATTTTTTTGATTTTTTTAAAATTAGTTATGCTCAGTCAAAGCCTTGGAAACCCCGTTAACCAACTCAAAACCCCTCTAAACCCCACGGGGTTTCGCCTAACCCTAGCTCCGAATGTCGGCCGTCCGATCATACCCTAGCGCCAAGCGACAACCCTCGGATGCGGTCTTCTAGAAGGAATTCTGAGGGCAGACTGCGTGCAGACTCCGCATCGTTGGATCACATGGACGGCTCCGCATCGTTGGATCGTCGGACGATCCGTGTGAGGCGATCCGCGAGACTTGTTGGTTGTGCCTCCCCTTTCTTCTGCTGCTTATTCTGCAGCGACGAGAGGAGCCACTCCTCTGCTTCTTCTCCGGCGACAAGAGGAGCCACTCCTCTGCTTCTTCTTCTCCGGCAACTATGGGCGATATGTCGAGCTCCACTTCAGCCTACCGCCCCGCGTGGACCCAGTATGGTCCACTTCCCATGGAGGGATGTCTTGACTGCCCACGCAGCGCGCCACTGATATAGTTGACTTCGAAGGTGGTCAAGAATGGCAACTATGGGCGCGAGTTCGTGAAATGCGAGAGCAAGCCAGAGGGGCAGGTTAGATCTCATGATTTTTCTCTGATTTCTTTTTCTATTTCCTTTTAATTCTTTTCGATCTGGGATTTAGGGTTCATGTTTTCGTTTCAGATCATGAAGAAATGCACACATTTTGAATGGCTGGATGACTACATTAAGCGGATTCAATTCAATGGGGCCCCAACCCGGGAGCTCAATCTACCGTCAGCACCAATGAATTTGGTCTCTGAAAGTGCTCCTCTGACAATTGGGGATGCAGATCTGAAGGGGGAATTAAAGAAGATGAACAAGAACTTGAAGTAGATGATTCAATTGAACCAGCAGGCGAATATGATAGCTTTATGATTTTATCCCGTTTATTTTTGTGTAGTTTCTCTAGGATTTGCTTACTTGCTGGTCATCACTCGTTAGAGATGTTATTAGTGTGGTTCATGTGCTCTAGGATTTGGTTAAATTTGTGGATCATGTGCTATACGATTTGCTTAAATTTGTGGATCATGTGCTCTATGCTCTGTGTTGCTTAATTGTGGATCATGTGCTCTATGTTCTGTGTTGCTTAATTTGTGGATCATGTCAGGTTTGTACACTTTTAGTTCTTCTGTTTCGTCAGACAACACCGACCGTAGAAGAAAAAAAAACCGTAGTTCTAGGGCCCAAATTGAAACCCTTGAAACTAAGCTCTGGTTGGGCTGTCTCATTGCATTGAGTGTCGAAGGCCCACAAAGATAAAAGAGGCCTAAAAAATAGTGCACGCGCTGGCTCTGTTTTTTTCCTTGATTATTGCCATGGTAAATCCAATTATTGCCATGCCGAACATAAATACTTCCTCCTTCTCAGTTTATAGGACATGCACGTAGTTTTAGGTTAACAATTTAAATAGCTAAATATGTATTATATGTGATGAAAAAAATATATTTTTAGAAACTACATCCGCTTAAGTATCTAGTGATATATTTTTGTTGACATATTACACATATTTAATTAGTCAAATCGGTGACCTAGAACCACGCGCATGCCCAATAAACCGAGACGGAGGGAGTAGTGCATATGGTAAATTGATTTATTGTTGGACTTGCCACGTCAAATTTATTTGTTTGTACATATCATGGCAATTTCCTTCTGTATATAGCCTACGGCACAACACTTTGATTTTTGGGTCCCTTGATTTTTTGAGAGCATGTCAGACTTAATTATGTAGATCATGATATCCATCTGAAACCACGTCTAAAATAAAGTCTAGTGGCACCATTAGCCACCATATCCATCTAGAGAGCATGTCTAGGGATCACCTACGACACCATATGCATCTACAGAGCATGTCAACGGCTCGGCTACGGCACCATATCCATCTATCGATATCTTACGTAGCAAGCATACATCCATAACATAGAAAGTAGCAACCATATATAGCATACTTCTTACATAAAACATAGGGTGCACTAACCCATATCATAGGCCACAAACTATACAAAAGTTAGCTTGTTTTTGTTCATACAATATACGGAATAGGGACACCAACAATTCAAAAAAAATAGCTGGTTTTCATTGAGGGTTACCCTTTCATTGATTGATTTAGCAAGAGGGCTCGTGTACCGCACCATATCCATCTAGCGATATCTCATGTCAAATAAGATAGAAATAGCAAGCAAAACACATATAACCAACGACATATCAAATAGGATCAAATAAGGGTAGCAAGCATAACATAGTTCTTAGGGGATAGCACGATAGAGATTAAAAGTTCATGGCCATGCCGTCCTGGCCGATGTAGTAGGGGAGGCTGTGCATACAGCCGCGGGTGGGGAAGATGCAGTCGAAGTTTGTGAAGATGTTGTGGGTTGTGAATGCGATGAATTCACATCCACACCAAAACACCTTGCCGAGGAGGTAGTACGCATCAAATCTGTCGGTGAAGGTGACGGTGAGCCCTATCGGCGGAGTCCTGGAGTTTGGTCGCACTTCCTCTAGTCGAAACATCATCGGCTACCCCGCCGGGAGGTGGGCGAAGCCCGCACGGAGGAACCACTAGGCAAACCTCCTTGCACCCCTCTAGCGTGAGAACGCTCACACGCGGAGTGTCCTATCCACGACGATGCCGACCGGATGCCGACTCTCCGGCACGGTCGATGGGAGCTCGAAGGTGGGGCCGTTGTACAGCATCCTCGCCTCGCTTTGAGAGTGCCCTGGGTTTGGGTGAAGAAGAGAAGGGGGCGGCGCAAATAGATGTGTGGAGAATAGGTCAAGGGGTGGTGGTTTAAATAGGGAAAGGGGAAGGGAAGGGGAGTGGCACTGGCCGCGCTTTGGATTTGCTACGTTCAAGCGAGCCGCGTCAATCGATATGCCACTTTAATTGCCAATATGTTTTAATTGCCACGTTGAATAGATGCGAGTGGATCGAAAAGTGTGAAACAACGCTCTACATCGAGGAGACACACATGCAAGCTATTACGAACTAGAGGCAGCAACCGTCCCTACGTCCGTGCCGGCTCGCGTGAAAAAAAAGGCCGGTCAGTGCATCGTGGAGGCGGGCAGCAGCGCATGCAGGTAGGCTAGCTACGTGCGTGCATGCATAACAGGCTTCTATCGTTGCGGCGCGCGCACGGCCCAAAAGTCTAACCATGGCCCAACGGGCTAACAGTGGCACTGTCTGCCGTGACCCCACTCATCAGGTCCAACGGGCGACACAGTCAGCACGGCCCCACTCATCAGAGTTAACGGTCAAAGCACTGACCCGATGGCATCCGCCGTTTGTGACCAGTTCTGAGGGTTTCGGGCAAGGGAGTGGGGAAAAGTGAGAAAAAGTTAAGAGCGTGGGGATGAATGAGTATGGCTAAGGAACCAGGGGCACAGATGTAAAAAACCCTTATTTAAAATTTGCTTTTGAATGCAAATGCACAATCAATTAGGATCAAGGGTTACTTTTCCATGTCACATACATCTTGGTGGAGCGCTCAAAATGATAGTAAATGAAATATGCACTCATCACCAAGGCAAAGTGAATGATCATACATGAGAGATAAATAATATCATCATCCAAGCACAAGCATTAAAGTATGATATGATCAAACACATGACCATACAATTATCTCACAGACACATAAAGTATCATCCAAGCAAGCAAACAAATAAGTATCAAACAAGTAGCAAAAGAGATAGCAAAAAGAAGCAATTCTCTCTCTCGAATCCTATGATCTATACACTTTCTCCCCCTTTGGAAACAAGTTACCAAAAAGCTCGAAAATGCATAGTACTATGCGGCTCTCTAAGCTTGATCTTCGGGAGGTGGCGTTGAGAGGACTCCTAGGACGAATGCATCTGTTGAAGTTGTTGGAGCTGGTGGAGTTGCACCGGAGGGGCAACTGAAGCTGTGGCTGCAGGTGCTGACGTAGTAGCTCTCGTGTCTTTCATAGGCACTGCTGCAGATCTATGTGCCCTAGGCACTCTCTAAAAAGCATCTGTGGTGGCTTTCCCTTTCCTCTCTTCAGCTTCTTCCTGGAGCCGCTCAACAGCTGTTTGCAACCTTCAAGTCAAGATCATAGAACTTTGTCTCAATGATCCTTTCAAGACTCTCTTGATTCGGAGTCAGGGTGGCCAATCCTTTCTCAATCCTCAAAGTGGCTTGAATAAGATATCCAAGTTGATCTTGTTTTGACTTGAGGAAAATTTGTGAAGCCTCTTCAGCACTTGGCATCTTGGCTGCCTTCTGTGCTTTTGCTTTCTCCCTCTTCTCTTGAGCCTCTACTGATGTAGGATCTTCAGCATCCATGACAACTGTGTTGTCCTCAAAGTCAGGCCTCAAGGGAAGGTGTCCTGTCAGGACCCCGATTCCAAGTCACATCGATCTAGCCGGTAACACCTCATATCACTTTGCGGCCTCACGCACGGTATTCCCACGGGTGTCGCCTTACCATTGCCCGGGACTGTTTGTGCCTTTTGGCTCACGTATATGATAGTGTCGCTAGCATCCATATGATAGAGAACCCGGGCCGACATGGCTAGTCGTGAACCCAAAGCGGCACTAACCCATGGGGACAGCATACATGAATCAACTTCGAGCATGTCGGTCAAGAACGTGAATCCGGCTGTAGCATCGGGCTAACAGGACTCCGGGAACCCGGCTGTAGCAGGCTAGGCAGGACTCGGATGTCACCGCGTGACATTTTCAAAGGACAGACACAGAATGAAGTGAATCACATGCCGCCAATCAAGTGTTCCGAGCAAAGAGTCTTTGGGCTAGCAGGACTCCGTGAACTGGCTCAGAAGGGCTACTATGGCTCATGGAAGCACAAGACTACATTTCCCCATAAGAAAGGCTACCAAGGATAAACAACTAGGTTGTCGGATCCCACACATACCAAGCATTTCAATAACATACACACAATATGCTCGATATGTGCAAAAACAACATGGCATCACAACATGACTCTACAACTCAAGTATTTATTCATTAGGCTCCGAGGAGCGAGATATTACAAACATGGGTCTCATGACCCAACATTAAGAGCATACAAATCAAAGCACACTCGGAAGCTTATCATGTCTGAGTACACACATCTACAAATGAAAAAGGCTGAGAAGCTTGACTATCTACCAGATCCTCCCAAGGGCACAACATCGTAGCTGAGGTATCAAGCTATACGTCGAAGTCCACGCGGAACTATTAGCGAGATTGAAGTCTCTCTGCAAAACATAAATTAAGCAAACATGAGTACAGATGTACCCAGCAAGACTTACAACAGAACTAACTACATATGCATCAGTACCAACAAAGGGGGTGGTGGAGTTTAACTGCAGCAAGCCAGCTTTGACTCGGTGGCTATCCTGAACTACTACTGCAAGTAACTCTTTTGAGGTGGCGCACACGAGTCCACATATTCACCATATCAATACACCACTATGGATCCGCTCCCGTCTCCCTACGAGAACGCCATCCATAGCACTCACGCTTATCTTTGCTTATTTTAGAGTATCCACTTACACTTGTCTATGAACTGTTATAGGCAACCCAGAAGTCCTTTACCGCGGACACGGCTATTCGAATAGATGATGTTAACCCTGCAGGGGTGTACTTCTTCACACACGCTCTCGCCACTTACCGCCATGTACACGTCATGTATCTCGGCAACCTTCAAGCGGAAGCCTGGCGAGGGTGTCGGCCACGACCTACCTAAACACTCAAGTCTCTAGTCAAGGTTTATCGCCTATTAAGGTTCCATCCGCTAGGAGTCCGGCCGAGGTTTCCACATACAGCCCCGAACGATGTGAGCAGGGTTCCCGAGACACCAAACGGGCGCCCGGTACACCGTGCCACGGTGTATCTACCGCATCATAGCCCAGCCCTAGGGTCAGCGCTACGCACGGCATCCAACACATATCCTACAAACACCAGAAACTAGTTGCAACTCCTGGACAGAGAACAAGGGTGGTTAAGAAGCCGAGAGAGTCAATTAAGGATCCCAATGTGTGGTAGTAACTGTTCATGGATCACAAACACAGATCTCAGTTCCTGAGGACGGTTTCAATGAGACAACCCACCATGTACTCCTACATGGCCTCTCACCGCTACCTTTACCAAATCGTGTTCACACTTAGCTCTCAACAGAGGACATGTTCACACACCTTCGATTCATCCCCGGATGAATCAGACCGACTCAACTCAAGCAATAGCAGCATGACAAACAAGCATGAATGAGTAGGCACATCAGGGCTCAAATAACTCCTACTCATGCTAGTGGGTTTCATCTATTTATCGTGGCAATGACAGTCATGCAGAGGATAAGGGGTTCAACTACCGCAGCAAGTAAATGATGGATCGTTGTTGTCCTAATGCAAGAAAAGAGAGCAGGAGCGAGAGAGTGGGATTGTATCGAATGAACAAGGGGTTTTGCTTGCCCGGCACTTCAAGATAGCATTGTGTCTTCATCGGTGTCAACGATCACAACGCCGGTACAACGCGTCCATCGAGGGGAGCAACACCGGCAAACAGAGAGGAAACACGATCAATGCAATGCACAATATGATGCATGCTATGACATGGCAATATGAATGTGTTTTGGGCTAATGCAAGCTAGAACAGATTGAGATGAGTCCATTTGAACCAAAGATTCAAATGCAAACCCATTTTAAGAGGTCATAATAGTGCATTAACTTGTTTCACCTAAACAGCAAGGTTAATGTGTTCTAACATGTATGAAACTAGTACAGATGGATAGATTGGATTTCTCTGATCATTTTTCATATATAATTTATTTGATTTGGAGCTACGGTTGATTTTCTATGATTTTTAGAAGTTTTGGTTATTTTCTGGAATTTCCTGTATAAGAATAATTCTAGTAATTGAATTAATGCGTCAGCACTGCGTTAGGGTGACGTCAGCCGTCAACTATAATTAAGCACTAATCTAGGTTAATTAGCGCTAAACAGAGTTAGTTAGTGTTAGGTTAAGCACTAATCTAGGTTAATTAGCGCTAAACTAACCTAACTATAATTAACAAGGGTGGCCCACACCTCAGTGACCCAGGGGGTCAAACTGGGCCCACCCAGTCAACGGTCAGCGGGGTCAAAACCCACCGGCGACATGACGCCGGCGAGGCCAGACACGGTGGTGGGGCTCGGGTTTGCGTCTCCGGCGACAAAACGGACGGCTGAGAGCACGCGCGGGGAGCTGGGGCTCGCCCGCATCCAGGAAGGCATGCAGCAGCAGCGGGGACGGCCGGAGCTTGCCGGAAACGAGCTCGGGGCGGCACCGGCGTTCGGGTGTTTGTGGCTACGGGGCTGTAGTGGCCGTGGTATCGCGTTCGTGGCACCTACAGCAGCTACGCGAGGCGGCGAGCATGTTGGACACGACGCCCGGACCAAATGGTCGCCGGAGTCGTGTCGGCGGCGAGTGCAGGCGGCGAGGCAGTCAGACTAGAGGGGCATGGTGGCTACGACGTGCAAGAGAGAGAACGGAGAGGGGGAGGATGATCAGAAGCTCACGTAGAACACGACGAGCGAGTCGGTGAGCTCGGGGAGGGGCCGGAGCGAGCGGGGCGGCGGAGGCGATCTCGGCGACCCGAGGAAGAAGAAGGCGCTGGGCGGCGCAGTAGGCGTCCGCGAGGCTTGGCTCTGCCGAGGATGAAGCTGGAGATGATACGGAGCTCGGGAGGCAGAGATGGAGCGAGGGAGTGGCTGGGCGCGGGTTACGCGGCGCGGCCCATGGAGGTTTCGGCCATGGCGGGGAATGGGCGAGGGAGAGGAGTTGGGGGCGAATGGAGGGGTCCAGGGGGTCGGGGCGACGACGTGAAGGTAGTCCAGACGTCCAGGGGTGCGGGCGGCAAGCAGGAGGTGGCGCACGGTGGTGCGCGCGCGTCGGGCACACGTCCGTCCTACTAGTAAAGGAGGAAGACGACAGGGGAGGTGGCGGTGGTGGGCTGGTCCGGTCAGCTACAGTGCTGGGCTGGTTGGTGGGCTACCAGGTGGGCTGCGGCCAGGAAAGTTTCCCTGCTCTGTTTTATTTCTGTTCTGTTTTCCTTTATTAATTCATTTTGCCACTGTTTTGAACTCCAAACAAATTGAAAACAGCGACAACATTCCTCTGAATATTTTATATTGCACAATGGGATTATCCAAAGGCACATAAATTATTTCAGAGTTATCTGAAATTATATTCCACATATTATGAATATAAAACCAAATCCAAATACAATATTGATTTAAATTCAATGCTCAAAATAATTCCTTAAAAATGTTCATTATTTTTGGTTTGGAACAAAGCCCTTGCCAAAAATACCAAATATCAATAAGGATCATTTTGGTTTCGTTGAATGCAAATTTTAGTTGAACCTAGTTGATTCAAGTGGTGCTAGGGTTTGAACATCCCCATTTCAAGATTTCAATTAAAGTTAGACATGATGCATGAATGCTTGTGCAACTATTTGCAATCAAATTCTAGGGCTGTGACAACTCACCCCTACTAAACAAGAATATCGTCCCGAGATTCAAGACGTGAGGTAAGAAGACAAAGGGGGCGCAAGACCAACACAATCTTCACGATCCAGATGTCTTTCTCGAGGATGTTGATTCATTGCATCACCTTGATCTCGACTCCTTGCTTTGAGAACTTCATCCAACATAACAACGAGTAGAAAGGGAGAATTTTAGAAGAATCAATCTTCATGAGGTTCGAGCAACTTAGGATCATCTTAATGGTCACAAGATCAACTCACGGAATAAGACATGAAAACATCTCTGGAGCTGAGAGGCAAAACATGCATCAGGAGCGACAGAAGAAAAAATTTGATGAGGGTTTCAAAGTAGCGAGGGAAATTGCCATGATTCCAAAATGGGGCACCTCAGGGAAGGTGACTCGAAGAACTGCTCCCTTAAGTGGCAAAAAAAATTACTTTTGATCCATAGATCATTGAAACTCTTCATACCATCTTAAGGCAATTTACAATTGATCGATCGAAAGAGCTCGAAGGAATGGCATACTCGGACTAGGATGGATGATGTGGAATACCTTGTTGAAGACAACGCAATGGATGATTTTTGCTTATCATCGGGAATGGATGGGACCCATGGTAGGACCACTTTTGAGGACGATCCTGAACAAGGGTTACTAAGAAGGCAGCCCATGGTGAAATGGCACAAAGACGGTGCAAGCTAGGAACAAAATGCAAATGTTGGAATGTTCCAACCATCATATCTGCCTAAGATTCAGATCTGGTTAGTAACAGGATACTTGCATAACATGTCCGAAAAGGAAAGGTTGCAACACAAATAGACGAGATGATATTGCGAGATTCTCGGAGATGAACCACGGTAGCAAGCTCCAAAACATGAACTGGTTCTGCATAAGCATGTGAACACGCTGTCCTGCATAAGCATGGTCACCGGTAGTCTTACAATGAAACACTACCGAAGTTCGTGGAGGAACCATCAACGAGGATATCGAAGTCCTTGCATAAGTCTAGCTCTTAAGAAGAAACTTCTTCTCCTTGAACAAATCAATCAGTGGCTTGGTGTGCTACGGAATTCATATGGAACGAAGATGATTAGTCTAACAGACCACAGAATACTTCGCACGTGCATGACCGACTCGGGATGATTCCATAGGAAGTAAAAACATGCTTTCTCGAATTCACGGTGGCATCTTGCATCCAATGCACATGAACTAGAGGAAGTCACTTCTTTCACCCAAGCATATTCTTCATGAAAGAAACACGAAGATAATGCTTATATAAGTTTCCAGTACTAGCTGAATGTTCAACACGAATCATGGAGGAGATAAAAATGTTGTTGATGGGCTCAACAACAATTCATCTAGGTTTCCATATAAGTGGAATTCCACACTTATGTGAACAAGGCGATAGCATCGGTCAGACCAAAGGATATAACGGTGTATGCCCGAGGAAACAACCACGGGTAAGACAACATTACGAATATCATTGGTTCTGACTTGACTTGATGATAGCCCATACTCAAGTCAAAATTTTGACAAGGCAATAGATCGAACAACTGATCACAGGGACCAATCGGTGAAGATATCATGTTTCTTCAACAACCAGACAAACACAAGGATATCCCTTTGAAAAAGAATTAAGTCGGACAAACTTTCATCTTCCAACTCTCCAAGTTGTTGTTCAGTTTACCAACTAGCTCAGGGTATCCAACACAGATTTTTGGAGAAGGGGTGTGTTGGTGTCAGAACCTGCGGATCTCGGGTAGGGGGTCCCGAACTGTGCGTCTAGGCGGATGCTAACAGGAGACAAGGGACACGATGTTTTTACCCAGGTTCGGGCCCTCTCGATGGAAGTAAAACCCTACTCCTGCTTGATTAATATTGATGATATGGGTAGTACAAGAGTAGATCTACCACGAGATCAGAGAGGCTAAACCCTAGAAGCTAGCCGATGGTATGAGTTTTGTTCGTCCTATGGACTAAAACCCTTCGGTTTATATACACACCAAATAGGGCTAGGTGTTGGGGATACAACTACGGAGTGTGAACCGCCCCGGAGGGGCCGGTTTACCCTCGTGCGTGATCCAGGCCCATATGGAGGCCTGGAGCCCAGAGGTGAATTAAGGTCCATACATGTAAACCGCCTTAGTTTTATAGCTTGTATTGTAAGGCAAGGAAAGAGAAACCAAGCCGGACTCTTGTATGAGCCGGATTGGGATTCTGTAAACCGCCAAGGCCAACGTGTATATAAGGGGACGACCAGCGGCAAGAAGTAAGGCGGAGAATTCGAGGCTAAGGTAAAGCTATTGCACCCTAGTCGCCGAAACCATATCAATCACACCACAACTGGACGTAGGTTTTTACCTTCATCGAAGGGGCCGAACCAGTATAATTCCCGTGTCTTGTGTCCGCTTTAACCCCTCTAGGTTAACCCGTACGATGGCCCTGCGACTAAGTCCTTTCATGAGGACATCTGCCGTGACAATTCCACGACAGTTGGCGCCCACCGTGGGGCTATCGCACGATGGTTTGATGATCTTAGAGGGCAAGTTCGGGACTCGAAGTTGCGCAGATGGGCCGATGACTAAGAGTCGCCGCGGCAAGCTCTACATCGACGATGCGGATCGGGGCCCGAGGCCGGCTCGCTTGAGTACGGGTACCGGGTCCCTTTGGCGGCATACACGTGTTCATCGGCAAGATTGGCGAGTCGGGCTGGGCGGACGTCAGATCGACCTCGTCGAGACGGCTCAGCGGGCGAAGAAGAGTCCTGCCCTGGCTAAACCGGCGGTCAAGCATGTTTTCGTGGGAGTCGTCCACGGAGGTTACGAGGGCGGATCAGCTTCTGGTGACGAAACCGTCGTCTACTCTGGCGACGAATCGTCGGACGGAGAAACTGAGTCTTTATACCAGCTACAGGATGGCCAGATTGGGGGCTGTTCCGACGGTGAGAGTATTCCGGACCCTTTCGATCTACCCAACCGGGTTGGAGTCTTCATGGCCGGTACGCAGGAGGCACTTCACTCTTCGGCCGCGGCACCCGTGGTCGCCGGTTCAACAACGCGATGGCGGCCGGGAGCGGAGGCCCGGCGCGCCCACCGGCTCAAGTCTTGTCGGAGCTTTTCGACACATTGGCTGTGCTCATGGCGGAAGTTAATCCGTCGGATCAGGACCTGCACAACGCGGAGATTGCAAAGGTGAGGGAACAGATCACTAAAGCTAAAGCGGACCTGGCGGCCGCGGACGAACGGATGGCAGTGGAACGAGCCGCTTTGGATGCGCAGGCTTATAGGCTCAGGCTGGACCAGAGTGCGTCACAGGAAGTCATGAAAAGGAAGTACAGGTCCCGTTTACCTTCAGTTTTTGAGGGTAGGGAGCTTTTCAATACCCCAGGAGCCGGGACCAGTAATCCGCCGCCGTTGGTAAGCCGGCCGGAAGCACCTGGGACGACCGCACCGGTTCAGCCCCGTATGGTAGATCTACCTCGCCATCATACCGGTGCGCCCCAGACCGTGCAGACACCTCCGGGTCACTATTCCAACCCGATGGATAATCTTGTGGCGGCTGCGGCACGGTTGGAGGCGATTCCAATTGAGGGTGATTCACCACAGGCGGTAGAGACACGCCGGGTTAAGGAGCTCCTCAGGACGGCCCTGGCTCAGCAGGAAGCGTACTCGTACAGTCGGGATCGGATCCACTCCACCCCCCGCCCGAGCCGGAGCTATAGCCGACGCTGGTCGATTTAACCGCCGTGTTCAAGAATGCGCAGCGGGTCCGCCTCAAGGCAACAATCCGCGGGCGGCTTTGAAGATGCTCAAGTGGTAGTGGACCGCGCCAGGCACGCGAGGAGGCGAGTTAGCAGCACAAGGAGGGTCATCCGCCCACGGTTCATCCGACCATCTTTGAACCGGGGTCACGTCGGCTCTTTAGGGTGCCTTGCCTCGCCCCCGCTTACGCAACGCGTCGCTTGCCCAAGGACTTTAAGGGCGGCGCAAAGTGCCAAATATATCCGCCGATTTGGCTCCAGAGGCGTGGATAGAAAGCTACGAGATGGCCATGGAGATGCTAGACGTGGACGAAGCCGCGTGTGCGAAGTACTTCACAATGATGTTGGAAGGTACGGCCCGGACTTGGTTGAAAAACTTGCCGCCCAACTCTATCAGCTCATGGACCCAGTTGCGAGCCCGGTTCATCCAAAATTTCAAAGACACCTGTAAACAGCCCATGTCTGTGGTGGATCTGGCGGCTTGTGTCTAGGCGGAGGGAGAGTCTACCACCCATTGGGTGTGCCGCGTTTCGGAAGTTCTACATTCCTCTGACCGGATCAACCCGGATTCTGCGATCTTGACCTTGGAAGCCAATTGCCGGTTCGAGCCATTGAAGTTGAAGCTGGGTCGCATGAAGCGTTTTTGCCATGACATGGGCACTCTAATGGGCGTCTTGGTAAAGTACGCTGATTCTGATAGTACCAAGGATCCCGAATCTGAGAACGATGAAGTGGGGAAGGGAAAACAGAACGGCAACTCCAGGGGCCAGCAGCATCATTCGACAGGCAATGGAGGGAACAAGCGTAAAGCGAACGGTAACATGGGCTTTGTGGCCAACACCAACGCGCAGGACAAGGGTCAGCGGCAGAGGTAGGCAGTCAAACCGGGGTGGTCACAATCCGGATCGTTTGAATTTCATATTGAATCAACCTTGTCCGAAGCATGGGACGAAAGAGGTACCGGCGAACCACCTTTGGAAGGATTGTTATATCATGCAGGAGTTCAAAAACTCAAACTCGTTCCGGTATGATCAAGGGCCCGGTGGCGGTTCAGGGTCCGCCCGGTTACGGATGGAGAAATTCGCCCGGATTCGTGGTAATCCGGGCGGGCAAGGCAATCAGAATAATAAAGGTAATCAGAACAGTCAGAACCAAGGGGGCTACAATCAACAACAGCAGCAATCGGGTTATCAGAGCAACCCAAAGCAGTTGAATAGTGGACAGTACCACGTTTTTACCACCAGCTTGGACCGACGAGACCGAAAACTTCAGAAGCGGGCGGTCAGCGTTGTTGAACCGGCTGCGCCGCATTACCTACGCTGGTCCGAGCAGCCGATTGTGTGGAGCAGAGAGGACCATCCTCCCCGGGTTTACAATCCGGGTCAGTTAGCCCTGGTGGTGGCACCCCAGGTAGGAGGGTACAAGTTTACCAAGGTTCTTATGGATGGAGGAAGCAGCATCAACATCCTGTACTACGAGACTTTCCGGCGTATAATGACAGATGGGCATCTTAGGCCATCCAAAGACAAGTGTTTCACGGAGTGGTGCTCGGTAAGTCGGCATCGGTCGGTAAGATAGCTCTGGAGGTGACCTTTGGAGACGAGCATGACTCCAGAACGGAAATGTTGACATTTGAGGTGGTGAAAATTCAAAGCCCTTACCACGCCCTCTTTGGGCGACTGGCTTATGCTAAATTCATGGCGCGACCCTGTTATGTTTACTTACAGCTGAAAATGCCGGGTCACAAAGGAACGATAACGGTTCATGGGAGCCGCCGGATTGCTCTGGAGTGCGAGGAAGGTGATGCGGCTTACGCGGAGTCGGTTTGTGCCACGGAAGAGTTAAAGTATTATAAAGATAACGTTGATCCGGCGGATATGACCCCTTTGAAGAAGCTGACTACAAAGCATGATCCGGACTTGAAGTTCAAATCGGCGGCTGAGACGAAGCTTGTTGATTTTGTGCCCGGCGATTCGTCCAAGCAGTTCACCATCAGTGCCAACCTGGATCCTAAATAGGAAAGCGCGCTCATCGAGTTCATCCGTGAGAATCGGGACATTTTTGCATGGAAGCCTTCTAACATGCCAGGTGTACCGAGGGAGCTCGCTGAGCACACTCTTAATGTTGACCCAAAATACAAACCGGTAAAACAGTTTCTTCGCCGGTTTAATGAGGAAAGGCGCAAGGCCATCGGAGAAGAAGTTGCTAGGCTTTTGGCAGCAGGGTTTATCGTCGAAGTCTTTCATCCGGAGTGGCTGGCTAACCCGGTTTTGGTCCTTAAGAAGAATGGCACTTGGCGCATGTGCGTGGATTACACAGATCTTAACAAAGCTTGTCCAGCAGATCCTTTCGCCCTCCCCCGCATTGACCAGATCATCGATGCAACGGCGGGTTGTGAGCGTTTGAGCTTTCTGGATGCGTATTCCGGTTATCATCAGATTAAGATGGCGGTTAAGGACCAGGAGAAAACGGCGTTTATCACCCCCTTTGGAGCCTTCTGCTATGTGTCCATGCCTTTTGGGCTCAAGAGCGCCCAAGCAACTTATCAGCGTTGCGTACAGAATTGTCTGCATGAGCAGATCGGCCGCAATGTGCACGCTTATGTGGATGATATCATGGTGAAATCAAGGCAAAAGGAAACATTGATTGAGGATTTAAAGGAAACCTTTGACAACTTGCGGGTGTACAAGATGATGCACAACCCGCCAAGTGCGTCTTTGGTGTTCCGAGCAAATTGTTGGGTTTTCTCGTGTCCAACCGGGGATTGAGGCTAATCCGAGAAGATTACAGCTATTACCTCCTTAGCTAAGCCAAAGTGCATCAACGATGTCCAACGCTTGGCAGGCGGATTGCTGCGCTTAAGCCGGTTTATCACCGCCTAGAGAGAAGGCCATTCCTTTGTACCAGAATCTGTCAAGAAGACGGATCAATTAAATGCGAGCTCACCGCCGATGAGGCATTGAGGATTTAAAGCGGCAGCTAGCCAACCCGCTGTTCTTGCTGCCCCTATTGACGGGAGCCGCTCGTTATATGTTGCTGCTAATGCCGGGCGGTGAGTGTGGCCATTGTGGTGGAGCGCAAGGAGGCGAGGAAGGAGTATCCGGTTCAATGCGATTTACTACATCGCTGAGGTTCTCATCGAATCTAAACAAAGATATCCACATTGGCGAAGCTGGTATATGGAGTTTTATGGCAAGCGGAAGCTGAAGCAATATTTCCAAGGGCACCCCATCACGGTGGTCGCCTGCTCCCTTGGGCGATATCATACCGAACCGGGAAGCGACTGGCAGGATTGCTAAGTGGGCTATAGAACTTGGGCCACACGGTTTAAGGTATGTACCCCGGACGGCCATAAAGTCTCAGGCACTTGTGGATTTCATTAATGATTGGACGGAGTTGCAAGCGCCGGAAGAGAAGCCGGATCACACCTATTGGACCATCCATTTTGATGGGTCCAGGCAATTGGAAGGCTCGGGGGCTGGAGTCGTTTTAACTTCCCCACGAGGTGACAAGTTCTGCTATGTTCTCCGCCTAATGTTCCCTTGTACTAACAATGCCGCTGAGTATGAAGCTTTGCTCCATGGTCTCCGGATGGCCAAGGAAATGAATCTCAGCCGGGTTAAGTGCTTTGGTGACTCGGATTTGGTGGCCCAGCAAGTATCCGGCACTTGGGACTCCAAAGACCCGCTCATGGCTGCGTATCGTTGAGAAGTGGATGTTGTTGCAGGATATTTCAAAGGATATCAGGTGGACCATGTGGATCGTCGGAAGAACGAAGCGGCTGATGCTTTGAGCCGGCTGGGTTCCCAACAGAACCGTCCCGCCTAACGCTTTTCCTTGATGTGCTGCACAAACCGTCGCCACGCCCCGATGAAATTGAGTTGGCTATACCTGATCCGGAGGCTCAATTGGTGGCGGCCTTGCATGTCATTCGGATTGACGCCCCTTATTTGGCATACATGAACCGGGCGAAGTTACGAGAGGATGAGACGTTGGTCCGGCAGATCGTTCGGCGGTCTAAGTCTATGACAATTATTCATGGCGAGTTGCACCGTCGCAGTGTGTCAGGGGCGTTTCAGCGTTGTGTGTCCCCTGAAGAGGGCTGTGAGATATTGCGGGAGATTCATGAAGGGGATTGTGGTCATCACGCCGGTTCGAAATCCCTGGTGGCCAAAGCATTCCGCCATGGTTTTTATTGGTTGACTGCCCATGCTGATGCGGAGGATCTGGTCAGACGATGTGAGGGTTGCCAAAAGTTCTCCAGACGTGCTCATGTGCCAGCCCAAGAGTTGAGGATGATTCCAATTACTTGGCCATTTGCGACTTGGGGGCTGGATATGGTTGGACCTTTCAAAAGGTCCAAGGACAAAAAGACCCACCTGTTGGTGGCGGTGGATAAATTTACCAAGTGGGTTGAGGCAGAGCCTGTTAGCAAGTGTGATGCAGCCACGGCGGTTCAGTTCATCAAACGGGTGATTTTCCGGTTTGGTTTTCCACACAGTATCATCTCGGACAATGGCACCAATTTGTCCAAAGGAGCTATGAAGGAATTTTGTGAACGAGAACACATCCGACTTGATGTTTCTTCTGTAGCCCACCCGCAATCCAATGGTCAAGCGGAACGAGCTAATCAGGAAATCTTGAAGGGTATCAAACCCCGGCTTATGGTCCCTTTAGAAAGGACGCCGGGTTGTTGGGCGGAAGAGCTGCCATCAGTGATATGGAGTATAAACACTACCCCCAACCGATCCACTGGGTACACGCCGTTCTTTATGGTCTATGGAGCGGAGGCGGTCCTTCCCAGTGATATCCGTCACGACTCGCCTCGAGTAGCAGCTTATGTTGAAGAGGGTAGCGAGGCAGCACGACAAGATGATTTGGACCGACTGGATGAAGAGCGCGATATGGCAGCAGCCCGTTCGGCGGTCTACCAGCAAGATCTTCGTCGGTATCACAGCGGTGGTTAAAACCAGAACCTTTCAGGAAGGAGATTTAGTGCTGCGGCTCATTCAAGACCAGAAAGATATGCACAAGCTATCCCCACCTTGGGAAGGACCTTTTGTGGTCAGCAAGAATCTATACAATGGGTCCTACTATCTGATTGATGTTCGAGAGCGAAAGGACTCACGCACGTCAGAAGAAGAGACCAACATGCCGTGGAACATAGCTCATCTTCGGCCTTATTATACCTGAGCCATTGGCTCCACTTATGTACATATCAAGACAATATATATATTATGAATAAAGGCAATAAACCGGATCCTCGGCTAAAGCGGGTATCATTACTCAGATAAAAGACCGGTTCGGGTACATGGATATGTTTGTCGTGAACCGGCCTCCGGTTTAACCTTGGCCTTGTTTTGAGAAACTTTTGTCATTTGGGGCTTGGTCGATCGAACCAATGCAACGCCTCTTGGCAAAGTAAAGCCACCAGATCATTTGGGGACATGGTCACGTCTGAACCAGTCACGCCTCTTGGTCGGCCTAAGGCCATAGAATCACTTGGGGGCTTTGGTCGAACCCGAACCATTGCAATGCCACTTGATCGGCATCATGCCACGAGTTCAGTTGGGGACCTGGCTGACTTGAACCATCGCTACGCCGTATAGGGGGCTTGGTCCTGTCCGACCATGGTAACGCCATCTGATCCGGCTTAGTACAGCCTTTCCTTGCAAAACGGTTTTTTCTCATTGCTTTTGCTTTTATGTGGTTTTGATACCAACCATTTGGCTTTTGTCGGCCTTCCTAAACCGACGAAATTTTTATTAAACCGGATTCGTTGAGTGCGTTTTTAAAGTTGGCGATTTTGTTCCGTTTGATTTACCGTTAAACATCCCATTGTGGAGTAACAGGGGCTTATGATGCCCGCACGATTTACACGGTAAATCGGTCTTATCTGAGGTTGCCCTCCTTGACGATGATGGTTTATCGACCTCCGCCGGATTGGCTAAAGCCAACTGTGTGCTGATCTTGGCAGGATTTACTACAAAAAGCCAACGGATCCAGCACCGCCATGCAAAAGTTTACAGACCAAGGTTGTACCGGCATTGTTCAATGAAAGACACTTGCTATCCTATTACAAAAGCCTTTCGAGGCCCGGCGTTTTACGTGGAGTTATGCCTTGAAGCTTTGGATATGTCGCCCGGCTTGACGGATTACGCTGCTTCACCGGGTTGGCGCGAGGTGGAGGGGACGGCGCCCGGCGTCGGTTCAGCTTCTTCTTCTTCTTCACCCAAAGCCCGGAAGTCATTGGTAGACCAGTCAATCTGGGTTAAGGCCTGAAAGACAGCTTCTTCACTTATCAGTTCAGCCGGATCAACGTCAGGGGCGTAAGTGTGCTTACGGATTGGAGGAATCAGGCTCTGCACTTCCGGGATGACAAACTCCACCCGCTTGTTATTTGCGTCATAAAAAGATCGGTGAACCTCCAGATTGGCTTCAGCGGCCAGTTGACTCGCCAACGGGCGCACTTCCTTTGTAATCCGTTTCAGGGCATCGTTATCAAAGGCCTCACCATTCTCTTGAGCACTGGGAAAACCTTTAGCTATGTCAGCCGGATCAAGATCCGCTATCCATGCTTTGGCACGAGTCGAGCTGTGAGCGTGCCGGCCGGCTGCGGATCGCTTCATCTCTTCAAGCTGCCCGGAATCATGGACAGCCGGTCTAGCGTCTCTCGATCAGGGGACGGCGCCCGTGTTGTCATATGAAGTGGCGCATATGACCCGGCTGGCCGTATATAGCTGCTCAATCAGAGTGTCACGAAGCCTTGAGTTTTTCCGCACGTCGAGCCGGATCAGCAATCGTTTGCCTACACCAGGTTTAGACAGCTCAAGTTAAACCGGCGAAAGCATTAACACAGGCATATTAAGTGTAAATTTGCTTACCAAAGATGGCAGAGGTCATGGCATGCACTTGGCGTTTGAGTCCGGTCAGCTCTTGATCACGGTTTAAGGGCTGCCTCAGCTTCTTCCGCCCGCTTTACTAAACCGGCCTTCTCGGTGTCCCAGTTGACCCGCTCGGATTTGTACCACTCCTTCAGCTGTTCCATGGTGGTCAGGGCAGTTTTTAGCTCATCCTTGGCTTTGGTGGCTTCTGTTATTTGGATTTCCAGATTGGTTCGGAGGTCCTTGAGTTGCACAGCTTGCTGGTGTATTTCATTCTGATGACAAAGGAAGCAGGTTAGTGGTTTCATTATACAAGTCCCAAGCTTAATACAAGTATTCAACTTGGCACTTGGGGGCTAATGGCTAGTTGATCTCAATCCGCTATGAGGACACACCTTAAGTCCCGGTTTAATTTTACAAAGTTAAACCGACCCTTGGGGGCTACTATGCAGTTAAAATAAAAGAAAGGTCAGCCCATTACCTCATAGCGGTCCTTCATGCGATTTACTAGACCGGCTTCGAAGTCACGGCTTGTGTAAAGCCGGTTCAGAAAGCCGGAATGAAGCTCTTGGGCAGAGAAATTGTCGTAAGCCGACATGTCAGCATTCCCCTTGTCCTTGATCATGGTAGTGGAACTTTCTTTGATGCTGTGCTTTGCTAAAGCGACCGGTTAGCTAGGAGCAGTATAGCCGTACTGCCATAATAACATCGCTGTTTTCAGCGGTCTTGTTTGGGCTCGATGTCGTTTTGCTCTGGCTCGGCGGTTCCATGATCCACGACGGCTCGGCAGACGGGTTTGATGGAGCAGGCTGGGAAGTTTCCACTTGGACCTCCGGTTCAACTTCCGCGGATCAGCAGTGTCGTCTTTGTACAATTCGCGAGCTTTCCTTGGCGGCTTCTGGATTTTCGTGTGGTTGTTCGGGGTCTTCTCGGATCAACATCCGGGAGTAGGATCAAGAGTTTTGCCTTCTTGCTCAAGCGAGCCTTGGTGCTGCAATATTCAGAATCGGATCAAGACAAATTGACCAAGGTGACGGTGAGTCGAATTGACAAACAGAATTACATACCCGGCGATGTTCAGCGGAGGCGTTGTGTGGTGGATGAACCGCCGGATGAGTTGGAAGAGGCACGATAATTCGGTCAGACGGATTGAGAGGACATCGGAAGAAACCTTTTAAGGGATAGCGCTTTTGGAGAGCAAGTCACCTCTGGGCGACGCTTCGGATTGGTGTGTCTGGTAAACCGCTGAGGTAACCCGTTGGCCCCGTGTGCGGGTTATACGGCGCTCTTCAGCCTGCTGTGTCTTCAAGTTAAGATTTGGATTCAAGTAAGCACAGGAATGATATTTTTCACTTTCCGGACGGGCGCGGCGAATTCTCTTAACGGCGCAAGATCGGATTCGGAAGAAAGTAAGATTACCTCAACAGGGTCGGCATGGCTGGCTTCAGCATCATCCTGGGAAGAAAATTGTCAGTAAAAAGATTGTAAAAAGGGCCAAGCATATGCAGGAAGAAACACAAAGCGGAAAGCGGTTTACCTCAGCTTCGATTCTTAAATCCTCGGCGGATCGGAGGACTCGGCGGTCTTCTTCTTGCCTGTTTTCTTAGTGGCCTTGGACTTTACACGCGGCGCCCGAACCGGTTTGGTGCGCGTTTCGTATGAGCTGTCGACCGCGAAGTAACAAGGATTAGCATATATCAGCGAGTATTAAGAGCACGAAAGGCGTGAGTAAAACGTACCGCCGGCGGTTTGTTGGCGACACAAAATGGAGCCAACCGGTTAGGCTGCGAGACGGAGATTGGCTCATCGAGCATCTTCTTGGCGATCTCGGTGACCTCTGTTCGCTTATGGGCAGCTCGTGACGCCTTTGAGGATCTTTGAGGCTGCCGGTGTACTGGTGCATCAATCCGGTCCAGCGGCTTAGTGGCAAAACACCCCAAGAGACCCAGCAACGTACAAGATCCACGCCGGTTAAGCCGTTGGCCATTAGAGCTCGGAGCTTGATTATTTGCGGTGCGAAGTTCTTCCGTTCTGCGGCGGTTAAGCGTGCAGGCAGCAGATGCTGGTTGCTGAGCCGGTGAGAACGGTAACCCGGCAAGGGGTTTTCGTCGGCAGGGGCAGTGTTCCGGCAGTAGAACCAGGTTTGGTTCCAGTCTTTTGGATGGCTGTGGTGCTTGGCGTGAGGAAAATCGACTTCCTTCCTCTTCTGGATTGAAACGCCGCCCAGCTCCGTGTTAGGACCATCAGAAAATTCTGTGCGCCGGTTTAGATGGAAAAAATCCCGGAACAACTCCACAGATGGTTCTTCTTGAAGATAGACTTCACAGAAAACTTGAAAGTTGCATATGTTTGACACAGAATTCGGGCCGATATCTTGCGGATGGAGTTGCAAGCTGGCAAGGACGTCCCGGAAAAACTTTGAACCGGGCGGGCAGAACCCCCGGTCTAGGTGCTGCATAAACACAATTACTTCCCCCGCTCGCGGCTCGGGAGGAAACTCGCCCTCCGGAACACGCCAATGGAGGACATTTTTCGGAGCCAAACCGCCAGTGGTGACATAGCCGTTGAGCTGCGTCTCAGTGATTGGACCGGACCCATTGCAAGCGAGAAAATTGAGAGCCATTAGGAAGACCAAAGCTGCGAAAAGAAAAGAAGAAAACGGTTCACCATTGAACGGGTCAGGTGTTGCAGATATCGTTAAACCGGCAGTTCAGCAGTCGGCTTCCCATGCCGGTTTAACTAAGGACTAATGGAGTGACGGGTTAGCTATCAAAAGTTAAACCGCCGAAGGAGGCAGAGCTGAAAAAGTTACTAAGTGCAGACAGAAACAGGTTTCCCACGCGAATGAAAGTAAACTAGATCTACCGAAGTTCAGTAAGAAATTTTTTTTACGACTTATGCAAACCGCGTACAGCGCAGGAAGGTTCAGGCATGTTAAAATAAAGGATCTGAACACGAAAGGGAAAGATGCAGAGTTGGACGAACGGCGAAAGCAGCCATTTGCACAGGATGAGCGGTACGGCTGGGCCGTCTGACATGGCGGAGCAAGCAGGAAGAACCGGTATGAGCGCTTACGAACTATGAGAGGGCCGAGAGGTCGAGATGAGATCTAGGGTTGAAGGAAACCTTACGTGGCGAAAGGAACCGCGGAGGCCCAGAGACTCGTAAGATCAGGTTGATGCTGACGGCCCGCAGGAGCGTCGGTCGAAGGTTGAGGACGACGGCAAGAGCTTCGTGGTCGGTGGTCGCGAGGAAGAAGAAGAAAGGAAGAAGAAGAAGAGAATGGCCCGACCGGTCTATTTATAAGGGACGGAGTAATCAACGGGCGCGAGAATCGAGGAGTCAAAAGCGGCGGAAGGTGCAGCGGCCGCCTCGATTCAGGATAGCCTTAATGAAGGAATCTTGCTGTTTGGATCTTTTTGTTCAAAATGGCGTCGGGTGCCACGACACGAAGATCGAAGGATGATGTCACGGCGGTTCAAGCAGATGGCGGTTTCTGAGGAGATCAAGAGTTGCACGAGGATGTAGAAGATTAACCTGAACCGGTTCAAGTCAATCTGGGGCCTAATGTTGGGGATACAACTACGGTGTGAACCGCCCGGGGCTCGGTTTACCGTCGCGTGATCGAGCCCATATGGAGGCCCTGGAGCCCAGAGGTGAATTAAGGTCCATACATGTAAACCGCCTTAGTTTTATAGCTTGTATTGTAAGGCAAGGAAGAGAAACCAAGCGGACTCTTGTATGAGCGGATTGGGATTTATAAACCGGCAGGCGTCAACCGATGTATATAAGGGGACGACCAGTGCGAAGTTAAGGCGGAGAATTCGAGGCTAAGAGTAAAGCTATTGCACCCTAGTCGCGAAACCATATCAATCACACCACAACTGGGCGTGAGTTTTTACCTTCATCGAAGGGCGAACCAGTATAATTCCCGTGTCTTGTGTCCGCTTTAACCCCTCTAGGTTAACCCGTACGATGGCCCTGCGACTAAGTCCTTTCATGAGGACATCTGCCGTGACAATTCCACGACACTAGGGTTACACAGAGTCGTTTACAATGGTAGGAGATCTACATATCCGTATCGCCAAGCTTGCCTTCCACGCCAAGGAAAGTCCCATCCGGTCACGGGACGAAGTCTTCAATCTTGTATCTTCGTAGTCTAGGAGTCCGGCCAAAGATGATAGTTCGGCTATCCGGACACCCCCTAGTCCAGGATTCCCTCAGTAGCCCCTGAATCAGGCTTCAATGACGATGAGTCCGGCGCGCATATTGTCTTCGACATTGCAAGGCGAGTTCCTCCTCCGAATTCTTCATAGAAGGTTTTGAACGCAAGGATAGTGTCCGGCTCTGCAAAACAAGTTCCACATACCACCGTAGAGAGAATAATCTTTTACACAGATCTGCTGACGTATTCCACGGCGTGATATCACACCACGGCCAGGCCTTTATTCGAATCGTTTTTTGCCGTTCCACCTCAGCACGTTTAGCGAGGCGGTCTCCTTGGCACGTCTTATCAAAGCGGAGATCGTGCCCCCTTATTCCGGGATTCTCATCAATACGGGCGTGGATAACCCAACCGCGCCATTGATTACGGCGATTGGGAGATAAGAGAGTTTTACCAGGCTGGTGGGGGACGCATCGCTTCGTCCGTCCATATAAGGGGATAAGGATCCACCCTTTTCACCTACGCCTTCTTCCTCCTTTGCTCATCCATTTCCGCGCACTCGGGCTGCAGCGCCCAAGTCCGCACATCCCTCCTCGACCTTATCCAGCCATGTCCGGAGCGGGAGGCAAGTGGATGGTCTCCTCCGTCATGGAGGGTCAAGTAAAAAAGTTGCGGAAGGCCGGATACTTGTCCGACGACATCGCGCATCGGCTCCCGACGAGGGCAGCTCATCCCACCCCAGGCCCCATGAGAGGTGGTGTTCCTCACCCACTTCCTCCATGGACTAGGTTTTCCACTTCACCCATTTGTCAGGGGCTCATGTTCTACTACAGCCTGGATTTCCATGATCTAGGCCAATTTCATCCTCAACATCTCGGCGTTCATCGTGGGTGTGCGAAACCTTTCTCTGCATCCAGCCCCACTTCGGCTTATGGCTGAAGACCTTCAATGTCAAGTCGAAGGTAGTGGGCCGCCGCCAAGCGGAGTGCGGAGGCGCCATGGTTGGCAAGATGGCCAAGGTCCTATGGCCCGAGGGCTCCTTTGTGGAGACAATAAAGGGGTGGTGAGGGAGTCCTGGACTAGGGGGTGTCCGGATAGCCGAACTATCATCTTTGGCCGGACTCCTAGACTACGAAGATACAAGATTGAAGACTTTGTCCCGTGTCCGGATGGGACTTTCCTTGGCGTGGAAGGCAAGCTTGGCGATACGGATATGTAGATCTCCTACCATTGTAACCGACTCTGTGTAACCCTAACCCTATTCGGTGTCTATATAAACCGAAGGGTTTTAGTCCGTAGGGCGAACAACAATCATACCATAGGCTAGCTTCTAGGGTTTAGCCTCTCTGATCTCGTGGTAGATCTACTCTTGTACTACCCATATCATCAATATTAATCAACAGGAGTAGGGTTTTACCTCCATCGAGAGGGCCCGAACCTGGGTAAAAACATCGTGTCCCTTGTCTCCTGTTACCATCCGCCTAGACTCACAGTTCGGGACCCCCTACCCGAGATCCGCCGGTTTTGAAACCGACATTGGTGCTTTCATTGAGAGTTCCTCTATGTCGTCACCTTTAGGCCCGATGGCTCTTTCGATCATCAACAACGACGTGGTCCAGGGTGAGACTTTTCTCCCTGGACAGATCTTCCTATTTGTTGGATTTCGGGTTCCGGCAGACCCTTGAGGTTCGAGCACTGGGGTGCGCACGGAATCTCGCCCTCTACCTACCTGCACCCCGCCGCCTCGCTAGGATCTAAACTACGAAACGAACAGCACAAGAGACACAAGGTTTATACTAGTTCGGGCCACCATTGTGGTGTAATACCCTACTCTAGTTTTTGTTGTGGTGGATTGCCTCTGGGGCTGATGGTGATGAACAATACAAGGAAGAACAGCCTCGCGAGGGTCTGTTCTTGGCCGGGGCAATGAACTGCTTGGGGGAGCTCAGTCGCCTTCTCTCTCTTTCTCTCTCTTGGATCCAACTATTGATTCGATGCCTCTACTATGGTGGCTAGCCCTACTTATATAGGCAAAGGCCCTGGGCCTCTTCCCAAATATTGAGCGGGAAGGGCGCCAACAATTGGCCATTTTGAAGGGGAGCATCTGGTACACTTATCCTGACTAAAGTTGGTCCTCGCCTGTCAAAGGCTCTGGTGGTGACACCGGCTTGGGCTCCACAATGACTTCCTTCCTGCCGTTGGACTAGTCTTGGTCTTGTTGCACCGAAATGGACGCCTTTGCTTGATGCTCTCGCCTGCGCTTGCTCCCTTTGCACCAAAGAGGAAAGGAGGACACTGCGCGGGCTGGCGCCCGCCTGGCGCCCTTGGTCGTCATGGCTTGCGTCATGGGCACCTCGTGAGGTACCCCGCCTTGATCTCTCCGCCTCCTCGCGAGCCAGCCTGGTGAGGCCGTGCCTGAGGAGGCTCCATGTCGTCCGCCCCGCGAGGCTTGGCCCCTCGCGAGGGTCTTTTGCTTGTGTTGATGAAGATGGGCCGCGATGGGCCCCCCTTTGAGCCACGCCGCAGGACGTAGGCAGGCAAGTCTGGGGACCCCCGTTCCCAGAACGCCGACAGTAGCCCCCGGGCCCAAGGCGCGCCCGTACTTGGCTGAGCAGAGAGGCGAAGTGGCAAGTCGGCGCCGCAGGCTCCTAACAACCTCATGACCTTGGCGCAGCGTGGCGGTTGATTGGGCGTGGGCGGCCTTTGTTCCCCACGCCAACTTATTTGGTGCCGTGCTAAGGCGGACTCGTAGCCGCACACAGCCGCTCCCCTTTTCGCTGCTCGACCGTCCCCCACTCTTCCTCCTCTCGAACTCCAGCTTCTGCTCCCAATCGAATCTCGAACCTTCCTCCCCCCTTCCGTTGCCATGGCTCCGACGAAGAAGGGAAGAGGGAAGAAACCAATGCCTCCGCCTCGCTCGCCGTCGTCGGCGGCCCCCGCCGTCGATCGGTCAATCATACTCAATCAAGAGGTCCTGGGCAAGGTCAGCTCGGCTTTGGCCACCATCTTCAACGAATGCGGGCGGACGACGGCCTGGCCCGCGTCCCACTTCGCCATCGACAGGATAATCACTGAGGTCCAGTATTTTGCCGACACCCTGTGGGCGGGGCTGGTTCCCCCCTTCTCCGATTTCTTCAATGCTGTGCTCTCCCACTATCAGATCCATATGATGCACTTGGGTCCAGAATCCATCACTCTTCTTGCGATCTTTGCCTTTGTTTGCGAGGCGATGATGGGCATTCTTCCCTCAGTTGCCTTGCTGCGCCACTTCTTCTCCCTGCGCCTTGTTGACCCCACCCAATGTTCGGGGTGTGTGAGTTTCATTGCTGCATCTGAAACAACGGCTTCAGGGATTGACTTCACCCTTCCTCCGCCCGCGCCTGGGTTCCATGCGGTGGCTGTCACGTGGGCGTGGGGTGCCCAGCCCCCTCTTGTCGAACCAACATCACTGCTGTCCCTAATTCAGGTGGGGCAGGAGGCGCTCACAAGCCCGGCTGCGCCCGTGCTGGCGTCGCTTGGCGTTCTCGAGGGCTTTCGATGTGGCGGCGCCCAAGGTGGTGAAGAAGTTCTGTTATGCTGCATTGCCCTCTCCAGCGCCATTCCCGCGGATGTGGGCCTTGATGGGGCGTGAAGACCGCATGAGGCTCCAGGAGGAGGACTTGGCGCCTGAAGCGCTGAGGAAGGTGCTCTTGGTCTTGACTGGGGTCCCCACCCCTGGCAGCTTCCGGCAAGGGGGTGCTTTGCTGTACTTTTGCTCAAGCAGGGGTGACTTTGTGAAGCAGATGCCCATCTTCGACGAATGGGGCCTGCGCCCCGCAGGCCTCACGGGGTCTCGCGAGAACCCGGTGGTGGTGACTGCCCTTCCAGTCGGCCATGGCGGCTCTTCCTCGAGTGGCGGAGCAGGGAGGCCTGAGGCTGGAGGCCGAGGGGCCTCAGGGGTGATGGTCCCAGGCGGCGCTCTTAAGGGAGCAGCTCCTGAGGCCCAGGCTGCCGCGGCTGGGGGTGGCGAGCAGCTGCCCGTAGTGCCCACGGCTGAGGCCCCTGGGGCCCCAGTTACTCTTCTTGGTGAGGTGACCAGCGGCGTGCATCAGGTAGACGCACCCGACGCGGGTCGTCTCGACGCTCCTTCCTCGTCGCAGGTTGACCCCTGCGCTCAACTTCGGGGTCGCTTCCGCGTGGACTTCGAGGCTCTCCGGAAGAGAAGGGAAGCCTTGGGCGACGATTACCCTTGTCGCCTGCTGAAGCGCAGGAAGTACTTCGCCACCGATGAGTAAGCTTTCCCCTTTTCTGGCTCCTGATTCCTCTGTTGCTTCTACTGATCCTTGCTCTGCAGGGCCCTTCCTGCCGAGCTTACGGAGATGGCCGAGGAGCCATCCCCCTTGGCTCCGCCCTCTCCACCGTCCTCGAGCACCCCGAGCAGCAGGGCCCTCGTGGTGAGGCCGATCGGAGAGACGAACAATCCTGAGGCGCATCGCGGCCCCGCGTGCCTCGCGACCCTCCTTCGCGAGCCTTCTCGTGGCATAGCCAGCCTACCGTGGGCTTCTCGTCTGGTCGTCGACCGTGATTGGCTGAAGTATTCCCTGCGCTCTTCTTTGGGGGATGGGCTGGCTCCTGGCCGGGCTTCTGGCGAGGCGTGCCCGGCCGTGGCGAGGGCGCCAACCCCCAGCCCCCTGCCCGGAGGGGGAGTGCTGATTCATGGCCCTCGGCGCTCGCTTGGGGCGGATGATGGTGTGGAAGACGTACTTGAGCGCGCCTGGGAGCATCGCGCTCTTCCCCAAGGGTTTCTTCGGAAGGCGGTTGATGCGGTGAGCCTGCTTGGTGAAGAGCTCGCCGATGAAGACACGCGCCTCGAGGCCGAGGGCCTGCGCCTGGCCGCGGAGAGGCGCAAGCTGAAGGCGGCTGTCGCCCTTGCGCGCCATCAGTGTGATCTTGACAATGAGGAGGCCAAGGCGTCGCTGGCGGCCTCTCGGGAGGCCTGTTCTCGGGCCGTTGAAGAGGCTCGGGAAGCTGACCGGCGGCAAGAGGCGACGGAGGAGCGGGCGCGGGAACTCCTGGCCCGATGCAGCTCCTTTGGAGGAGCAGGTGGAGCTGCGCGAGGCGGCCCTGCGTCGATGAGGGTGGCCTCAGGCGACCCAGAGCTCGAAGCGAGAGGAGGCGCTGGACGCTGAAGCCCGAATCGCCTGTAATCTGACGCCTGGAAACAAGGGGCGCTTGGTGGCGAGGCGGAGGGCGATGTCGCTCTGGCTGGAAGCCCGTGTCCTGGAGGAGGTCGGGCGTCGGGTGGCGACGGCGCGCTTGAACCTTGAGTGCATGTTCGAGGATAGGCTGGGGTTAATCCGGGCTGAGGCCGAAGGCAGGACCACCGCCTTGAGGGCCAAGCAGGAGGAAGTGACGCGGCGGGCTGATGCTTTTTGGGCTGCCCTTGAGGTGGCACAGGAGGAGTTGACTACCTCCCGTGCCGAGGTGCTTCTTCTTTGCCAACGGGTGGACGAGGCTGAGGCCGTCGCGCGATAGAACGCGGACAAGATGCGCCAGCGGCGGGTCCTGGAGCATGAGCACGGCCCCATGCTCACCACGCTCCGGGAGAGAGCCAACACAGCCTTGGGTAACCTCTGCGAGGCGGCTGTTGGCGAGCCGCACGCAATTAACAATGCCGGCAACCTTCAGTTCTTCACTGACGTGGTGACTCGGCTGGAGGCGCGGTCGGTCAGGGCCGACAGGTTGGTGGAGGAGAGGAGCTGCGCCCTGCTCGGGCACGCCTTTTCTCGTGTCTTCAGCCATCTCCGGAATATGGACCCCCACTTCGACTTCGACGCCGCCATCGCCCCAGTCCCCCAGGCCGTCAGGGACGACCCGGTGCACTGGGTGGAGGACAACATGGACGCCCTCGTCAGGGCCTTCGCTTTAGATAATGATGTTCCTGACGACGCTGGTGACGACGCAGGGAGCGACGGCGAGGCGAGCGACGCCAGGACGATTCAGGAGGTGCCCCTGAGGATGCATTGGGGGATTTATCTGACTCACTGCGCATCGTTCCTGTTTCCTGCATGAATAGAGCTCAGGTTTTGCCCTGACGGTTGTGAGAGCATTTTGGGAGGGGGAGCCCCTCATGTAAAACTTGTGTCCTGTGTATTAGTTGATGCTATATTACCCGTATGCCTGCGCCAAGCGGCTGGCTAGTTTACCTTTGTCCCGTGCGGGCCCTGAGATAGCCTGTGGAGGGTTGCGGCGTCCTAAGTGCCTCCTGATCAAACCCGTAGGATCTGCAGTAAAAACTTCCTGAGAGGATGCGGCGGCGGCAGTCTGGGCTGCATGCAAGCTAGGCCCAACCCGGCTCGTGAGGGGCTCACGAGGGGAGGCAGCTGAGGCAAAGCGGTGACCGGAACGCGAGAGATTGCTCGAACGAGACTAAACACCCCCTTCCCCAAACACACGCAAATCTCAAATTTGAATCCAACTTAAATCCAGCGGGGGAAAGTGACAACCAAAGGGAAAAGCAATGAAAGCAAACCAAAAAAGGCCGCGTCTGGCACCTAGTCTAGTCTTGGACGTCTTCTCACCAGTGCGGAGCCAAGTGCTGCCACTGGGCGTGGGAGGGAGCCCCAGGGCCTGAGGCCGGCACCCCTGAGACTCTGGGGCGTGTACAACCCCACTCATTATTACGTGAGAGTGTCACGGGGCGGCGAGCTTCATAGGCATTGGTCCTTCTTCACAGGTACCGGCCTTGCTTCATATCGCCAGACGAGGGCCCCGCCTTGCACCGCACTCTAGTGCCATCAACGACGACCGAAAACCAGGGCGCCGCCCGATGGGGTAAGCGGTCGCCATGTTCCCCGACGACCACGGGTCCTCCGCGAGGCAGGCCCCGAGGCACCTCCCCAGCGGAAGGGCCTACCTCTTGAAACGCCTTACTCCGACGCCGCGGTGGTGATGCGGATCTCGGCCCCTCTCCGCAGCCCAGCGCCCTCCTCCCGAGGGGTAGGAGACTGCGGGAGCGGGGCAGCCGCTCGCTGTGGCGACCTGCACCTCCTGCGATTCATGATTAATGTATGCCTGCTCCTGAGGAATTAGTGGTACCCGATAATCGTCGCTTCCAGCATGGCCGATGGGGCCTTCACGGGGCTCCTGGAAGAGCTCAACTTCTATCGCTTCGTCCCCGCAGCTTGGGCTGAGGAGCGAACCTTATTCCCCCTCATGCTGGTGCCCTTGGTCCATCATGTGGGGCATGTATTCTTCTGGGCCGTCATCCCGAAGGCCGCGCCATAGTGCTCCGTGTGCCATGCAGCTCTGCTTGAGGCGCCCACCTGGGGGTGGTAGCGCGGCGGCCCACCGGGGCCGTGGATCACGGCGAGTCCTTCTTCGTTGGCCGGGATCGGAGGCAGCGCTGCTACTGGCCCGGTGCTGACAGCTTCGCCGGTGTTGGAGTAGCCTTGGAGCCTGCGGCCGCAGGTGGAGGCCCCCCGCGGGCCGCCCTGGACCTGAGGTGGGAGCTGGGTGCAGAAGGGGTGAGCCCCCGAGGTGGCGAAGCCCAGGAGCTCTGCCACCCGCTCTAGCAGCACGTCGCGGCCGCCTTCCAGCAGCCTGCACTGCAGTAACTCCCGGGCCACCGTGAGCGCGGCCCTTGAGTTTGCCTGCTCCCGCCGGGTGTACGACGTTGCGGCCGCGGCGTGGTTGGAGGCCCTCGCTGCCGACCGCGCCTGCCGCAGCGTGAGAGCTGTCGAAGCCTATCCGCGTCGCCCGCGGCCCGCAGCGCCCTGCGGACCGCGAGCTGCCTGGGGCACGGGGTCGTCCGAGGTGGGCGGCTCTGCGTGGGCGGGCCAAGCCGCCCAGGGACCGGGGTTGCCCGCCTGGTCGCAGGACATGGTGATGGCGATGCGACGGGACACGAAGTGGCAGAAGGTGGATCCCGACGCACCCCTACCTGGCGCGCCAAATGTCGGATTTCGGGTTCCGGCAAACCCTTGAGGTTCGAACACTGGGGTGCGTGCGGAATCTCGCCCTCTACCTACCTGCACTCCGCCGCCTCGCTAGGATCTAAACTACGAAAGGAACAACACAAGAGACACAAGATTTATACTAGTTCGGGCCACCATTGTGGTGTAATACCCTACTCTAGTTTGTGGTGTGGTGGATTGCCTCTTGGGCTGATGGTGATGAACAATACAAGGAAGAACAGCCTCGCGAGGGTCTGTTCTTGGCCGGGGCGATGAACTGCTTGGGGGAGCTCAGTCACCTTCTCTCTCTTTCTCTCTCTTGGATCCAGCTATTGATTCGATGCCTCTACTATGGTGGCTAGCCCTACTTATATAGGCAAAGGCCCTGGGCCTCTTCCCAAATATTGAGCGGGAAGGGCGCCAACAATTGGCCATTTTGAAGGGGAACATCTGGTACACTTATCCTGACTAAAGTTGGTCCTCGCCTGTCAAAGGCTCTGGTGGTGACGCCGGCTTGGGTTCCACAATGACTTCCTTCCTGCCGTTGGACTAGTCTTGGTCTTGTTGCACCGAAATGGACGCCTTTGCTTGATGCTCTCGCCTGCGCTTGCTCCCTTTGCACCAAAGAGGAACGAGGACACTCTGCTGGGCTGGCGCCCGCCTGGCGCCCTTGGTCGTCATGGCTTGCGTCATGGGCACCTCGTGAGGTACCCGCCTTGATCTCTCCGCCTTCTCGCGAGCCAGCCTGATGAGGCCGTGCACGAGGAGGGTCCTGTAAATCCGCCCATGAGGCTCTGGCCCTCGCGAGGGTCTTGAGCTTGTGTTGATGAAGATGGGCGCGATGGGCCCCTTTGAGCCATGCCGCAGGCGCGCAGCGAGCAAGTCTGGGACCCCGTTCCCAGAACGCCGATAGTATTCGGCGGCTTTGCACTGCGGGCCAATTCGCTAGGCCATTTCGAGCAGATCGAAAGCTACACCCCTGGCCATCATGTCATATTTGGGAGTTTGAACTACACGGCCGACATCCGCGGAGACTTGATCTTCGACGGATTCGAGCCACAGCCAAGGGCGCCGCACTGTCTCGATGGGCAAGATCTAGCTCTGCCGCCGAACAGTGCCCTGGAGGCCGCACCAGAGTCCGCTCCGACCCTTAGCTCGGAGCCGACTTCACCGATCGAGGATGAGTGGCTGGACACCGCCTCGGGGGCTACGATCTCTATGACGATCGAGCCGAACACCATCCGTGTCCTTTGCAAAGCTCGTGACTCCATGGAGCCGGACTCCCCTCCGGACTCCGAAATTTCCGCGCCCCTGCCAATCGAATCTGATTGGGCGCCGGTTATGGAGTTCACCGCTGCGGACATCTTTCAGCACTCGCCCTTTGGCGATATCCTGAACTCACTAAAGTCTCTCTCTTTATCAGGAGAGCCCTGGCCGAATTATGGTCAGGAAGGTTGGGATGCGGACGAAGAAGAAATTCAAAGCCCACCCACCACCCACTTTGTAGCAACTGTCGATGATTTAACCGACATGCTCGACTTCGAGTCCGAAGACATCGACGGTATGGACGACGATGCAGGAGACAGTGAAGAACAGCGCCTACAGGGCACTGGAAGGCCACCTCGTCATACGATAATATACATGGTGGATATCCCAATAGATGGGAATGGCGATGGAACAACAGAGGATGACCCCTCCTGGAAACAGCCCAAGCGCCGGCGTCAGCGGCGCCGCTCTAAATCCCGCAACAGCAAAAACGGTGATTCCGGCACGGGAGATAATAAAACCCCGAACAGTGCCGAAGACAACCTCCTCCAGTAGGATTCAGCATAGGAGGAAGGAGAAGCCAGCCCTCATGATAGAGCGGCGGACAGGGAGGTGGAGGACGATAATTATATGCCTCCCTCCAAAGATGAGGCAAGCCTCGACGACGACGAATTTGTCGTGCCTGAGGATCCCGCCGAACAAGAGCGTTTCAAACGCAGGCTTATGGCCACGGCAAGCAGCCTCAAGAAAAAGCAGCAACAGCTTAGAGCTGACTAAGACCTGCTAGCTGACAGATGGACTAAAGTCCTTGCAGCCGAAGAGTATGAACTTGAACGCCCCTCCAAGAGCTACCCAAAACGCAGGCTGCTACCCCGATTAGAGGAGGAAGCACCCAAACCTACATCACCAGTGTACGACGCGGCCGATCGGCCACCTCGTGGCCGTGACAGAGAAGCCTCTAGGCCCTCCACTCAAGCCGCACTCCGGCGCCGCTCAAAAAGTACGAAGGCACGGGGAGACGCACCTGACCTGCGAGATATATTGGAGGACAAGGCGAGTCAAACAAGATCGATCTACGGATCGCGCGGGCACCCCACGACACGTGACGACAACCGTCACGCCGGATACAACAATTCCGGCCGGGCCGAACACAGCAGACAAAGCTCATTCGAGCTACGTCGTGTTATAGCCCAATTCAGAGGCGCCGCACACCCACTATGCTTCACAGATGAAGTAATGGATCATCAAATCCCTGAGGGTTTTAAACCCGTAAACATCGAATCATACGATGGCACAACATATCCTGCGGTTTGGATCGAGGACTATCTCCTTCATATCCACATGGCCCGCGGTGATGATCTACACGCCATCAAATACCTCCCACTCAAGCTTAAAGGACCAGCTCGGCATTGGCTCAACAGCTTGCCAGCAGAATCAATCGGTTGTTGGGATGACCTGGAGGCCGCATTTCTCGACAACTTCCAGGGCACATATGTGTGACCACCAGACGCCGATGACCTTAGCCATATAATTCAGCAGCCAGAAGAATCGGCCAGACAATTCTGGACACGGTTCCTAACAAAGAAAAATCAAATCGTTGACTATCCGGATGCAGAGGCCCTTGCAGCCTTCAAACACAACATCTACGACGAGTGGCTCGCCCGGCACATAGGGCAGGAAAAGCCGAAATCCATGGCAGCCCTCACCACACTCATGACCCGCTTTTGCGTGGGAGAGGACAGCTGGCTAGCTCGAAGTAACAACTTGACCAAAAACCCTGGTAGTTCGGATACCAAGGACAGCAATGGCAGGTCGCGTCGCAACAAGCACAAGCGCCGCATTAACGGCGATAATGCTGAGGATACGACAGTCAATGCCGGATTCACAGGCTCTAAACCCGGTCAGCGGAAAAAGCCATTCAAGAGAAATACCCAGGGCCCGTCTAACTTGGACCGAATACTCGATTGCTCGTGCCAGATACACGGCACCCCCGAAAAACTAGCCAACCACACCAACATGGATTGTTGGGTGTTCAAGCAGGCAGGCAAGTTAAACGCCGAAAACAATGACAAGGGGCTGCATAGCGATGACGAGGAGGAGCCCCGGCCGCCGAACAACAGAGGACAGAAGGGCTTCCCCCCACAAGTGCGGACGATGAACATGATATACACAACCCACATACCCAAAAGGGAGCGGAAGCGTGCACTAAGGGACGTATATGCGATGGAGCCAGTCGCCCCAAAGTTCAACCCGTGGTCTTCCTGCCCGATCACTTTTGATCGAAGGGACCACCCCACTAGCATCCGTCACGGCAGTTTTGCCGCATTGGTTCTTGACCCAATCATCGACGGATTTCACTTTACCAGAGTCCTGATGGACGGCGGCAGCAGCCTGAACCTGCTTTATCAGGATACAGTGTGCAAAATGGGCATAGACCCCTCAAGGATTAAACCCAAAAAGATGACCTTTAAAGACATCATACCAGGTGTAGAGGCCAACTGTACAGGCTCAGTTACACTTGAAGTGGTCTTCGGATCCGCGGATAATTTTCGGAGCGAGGAGTTAATCTTCGACATAGTCCCGTTCCGCAGCGGCTATCACGCACTGCTCGGGGAACCGCATTCACAAAGTTCAATGCGGTGCCGCACTACGCGTACCTCAAGCTCAAGATGCCAGGCCCTCGAGGAGTAATTACGGTCAATGGAAACACCGAACACTCTCTTCGAACGGAGGAGCATAAGGCGGCCTGTCGGTGTCAAAACCGGCGGATCTCGGGTAGGGGGTCCCGAACTGTGCGTCTAGGCGGATGGTAACAGGAGACAAGGGACACGATGTTTTACCCAGGTTCGGGCCCTCTTGATGGAGGTAAAACCCTACGTCCTGCTTGATTAATATTGATGATATGTGTTACAAGAGTGGATCTACCACGAGATCAAAGAGGCTAAACCCTAGAAGCTAGCCTATGGTATGATTGTTGCATATTGTATATCTGTCGACTAGCCTAGCCCTGGTTTATATAATGCACCAGAGGCCTAGGATAACAAGAGTCCTAGCCGAATACGCCGGTGGGGGAGGAGTCCTTGTCTTGATCGCCAAGTCTTGTGGAATCTTCCTTGTATGCGGCACCTGTCCGGACTGGCCCATGTGTATTCGGCCATGGGGGTCCTCGGCCCAATCCAACTGATCGGGAGACGACGTAGTGAGTACCCTCTAGTCCAGGACACCGTCAGTAGCCCCCTAAACCGGTCTTGAAGTTAGGGACGCTCCTCGATTCTTCCGAACTGTTCTTCATCTTCGGTTGCCGGTCTTGAAAACTGGTTCAACAAATCTTCTCATCTTCGATCTTGAGGATCGCCGAAATGCATTCGACGAGTTTACACGTCGGGTATCCGAGGAGCCCCTTTAAGTTTCCGGCCTTTATCAATGCCTTGTTATTTTTATGCCGCACCTCGGGTTTGAAGTTGTTCCCGGGCGGCAGCGTCCTCTTGCGTCCGAGCTCCAACGCCGGACTGCATTCGAAGTATCTTTTGCAGCCGAGCACCAACGCCGGACCGCTTCCCAGCTCTAACGCCAGGATGTATCCGAGCTCCAGCGCCGGACTATGTATCCGAGCTCCAACGCCGGACTGTATCCGAGGTGTCGTAAATTACCTTGGTTCAAAGAAGTTTGAGGGAGTTTAGCCGAGCTTAATGCCGGAAATGCCCTCTATGGAGCCAGCCACTAGCGTCCGAGCTTTATGCCGGACTGCTTCCGAGGTGGTGCACTACCCCGAATGCGGGCTGATTTTTGCCCAATATTTTTTGTTGATGCAATTTATTCTCTGACGAGATATATAGCCAGTAGCCCTCAGGGTGTGTATTGGTCTAAAACCCGAGATGCACCTGAAGGATGACATAAGACCGCTGATCCCAGTAACCGCTGAGACTCAGGTTGATTTGCAAAATCGGCCTGAGGATCAAGTCCTAGCTCGGCAGAATACTTCGGGACGTAAAAAGCGGCTTGCTCAGACCTCGAGACACAGGTTGGGTGTGGCCGACCAACCTGAGGATCAAAATCTCCTCGGAAACTGTATTACACTTAAAATTTTCTGCATTGGACGGGCAATGCAGTAGCCCCCGAGACAATGGTCGGGTGGCAATACCAGATCAGGGGATTGATGTGCCCCATTAATATTTGTAAATAATAAGCCCGAAGCCCAGTAGCCCCCGAGCTTTAATGCGGGCACGGGTGGCTGAATTAAGGATCGATATCCATAGTAAAATCACAAATTATGTGTAATGACTCAATGTATCCAAGTACTTTATGTCATTAATGCTCGGATCCGCATTGTACAAAACTTTGTTGACCGACCATCGGCTTCAACCTCCTCCGCCAGTAGCCGAGGAGTGTTTGTCCTACTTTATAAAGCCTTTATGAGGGCAAAGATTTACGATAAACAATGCAATCTGGCCATACGGTTTTATAAACAAAGGTACGCAGAGAGATATGTTATATTACTGTTTAACAGAAGAAATGTCTTCCAAAGAAAATAGTCCCGCTATCGGTTCCTTTCTTTGGGTTGTCATGCTAAGCATGATCATGAAACCTCAGCTCCGATGTAAGAGCAAAATATTGAGGATTTAGTTTGGGAGGCCAGTTAATAGCCCCCTGTAGTGTTCGGCGACAGTCGAGGTCAAGCCGGAAACACTTCGGCCAATTTTGTGAATGGCCCATCATTTAATATAGTCATCGGATTGCTGACCAGTTTGCACCTATTGTGACAGTTAGTTTTCGGCTTTCTCCACTGAGGTGCTTGACCATGCGAGCTGGAAGCACAATCGCCGTGGTTCTCCCTTTGCACACCTAGCCGAACAAAGCGGACGTAGGAGGCAAGCGCGGGAGCCGGGCAACCCAACTATTGACCGAAGACACAATTCGAAACTGACGCATATATAGCAATATCCGAGAATGTTTTGCGAATCTCTAAAGGTGTCGGCGTTGCCAATTGCGAGACTTGTGCTGAAAACATACAAAAAGTGCCAAAAGCTTGAAAACCAAAAAGCGTCGGTAAAAACATGGCGTCCGAACAAGATCAAGTGTTGGTGCCAATCCGAAAATTGGACTTTAGAAAAAAAGTTCTTACGTCAGTGCTTTAACTTTACAGCGACTAAGAAGAAAAACACTTAGTATGAAACGACTCAAATAAACATAAGAGCCCCCAAGTGACTTGGGTAAAGTTGACTATAAAATGTAAGGTGACATGTAGAATGCCTTCTAGCGGATTTTAGATCCTTTGTCGAAGCGGACCTTTTAAGCTTCAACCTCTGGACCCAATAGTCCGAGTGTGTCCGAATACCCTCGCGTTATAAAAACCGGGGCATGCGTGGAGACCAGGCGTAGGGATCATTAGTGCTTTATCATACAAGTGCCCAACTAGTTATGTTATATTACATGGTTAGTAAGAAACATCTTCCAGGGAGAATAGTTCCGTTAGGGGTTCCTTTCGAGGAGGCATGCCCTAAAGTGCATGTCGGACTGTGAAAAGAGCAGAAAAACATCTGGGGCAGGTAAATGAATAAGTAAGAAATCATCTTTTAGTTCACCTACCGAGTATTCCCTTAAGAACGCTTAGCTTCGGCTTCACCCAGTCTGAGGTACACATCCGCTGACCAACAATAATAATCGCAGAGGTGCTCCCTTTACCACCTAGCCGAACAATCGGGAGCGAGGGGTAAGCACAGAGCCGAAGCAACCCAGCTTGGCCAAAACTTAAGTCATATCGATGCATATAATGGTGAATAAAAGGTACATGCGGAAGTGAGACACATGTGTTGGGCATAAAGCCCGAATTAATAAGCACATTAAAGAAGCCCCTGTGTATAATGAGCGGGTAGCGCGTCAAGTGTGTGTGAACAAAGTTTCGACAAGGAAAATTTTTACAAGCAACTTTTTCCAAGAAAGTATAATGCTTGGTCGAACCGAACACAAGTTAGAAATTTAAAACTTTGAGCATGAAGGCAACTTAGCTGGTTAATGTGTTCGGTATTGACGATGCGGTCCGAGCTTGATGCGGGACAAGGTTCCATCCCCCAAGCCGGTCCCGAGGTGGCGGAGCAAAAAGCTCGGCACTGTCAAGTGGTGACGTAGCACGGTCAATGCAGGACGGTAGAGTGATGCCGAAGTCCCTGACATGGGGTAATGAAGTGTTGACGAAGCCCCCCGTCCAGCCGAGGTGACGTCAAAGGATATAGTCCGGCTGGATCATTTTCCTGTGCACAAAAAATAGTGCAAACCAGAGATAATAGTAATAAAAAAATCATTGCATAATAAATAATTTATGCAAAGTAAGTAATAAAAGAAATATGGCCTGGCGCCGAAGTCAATGTCGATGCAGGTCGTCGGCGTAATGCAATAAAGGTGTGGCAAAGCCTGGATTCACAGGTCGGTCCGAGTTCCGGATGCGGCGTTCGCCGGACTATGTACGAAAACTGACCGAACCATCATGCAACCGTCGATAATGCGGCCACCATTTGATAGACCCGTGTACATATGATGGACAAACCAGAGTAATAATTCCTTGGGAAAGATTAATCTAAACAAGCAAAGAGAAATACTAGGATTAATAGCACCTGGTTTATTTGTTGTAGCAATCCGAAGGAAGGTGATTCCCAAAATTGGGACTCGATCCGCGCACCCATTGCCTGGTCGGCTAGTGGCCTTGAAGTGTCCGGAGTAGGTTGATGAAGAGATGGCGAAGCCCCCGGTCCAGCCGAGATGTCGAAGTAGGTCGGCGTGATGGACACCAGCTTGAAGAAGCAATAGTGCGGCCCTGCCGATGCGGTCGTGGCGTGGTCGATGCCGGCTTGATGAAGCGACCGTGCGGCGATGCGGTATGCCCGCTCCGTGTAATCCGTGGGGCGGCGATGTTGGTGATGATTTATCCTTCGCGATGCGGACTCTTGTTGGCTTGCGAGATGATGATCCGAAGAAGTTGAGCTCCGCTCAACAAAGTGACGACGTGTCTCAGCGCAGGTCGGTGGCCGTGGAGCAATATTGCCGGACTGGTTTGACACCAGCATAATGTTGAAGATCATGTTCAAAAGATCTTAAAGTTAGTGGGATGTGTTCGGAAACAAAACACAATACCTCATACAAAACTTCCTTCAAAAAGGATGTCCGAAATCCCGTTCATAAAAAAGACGAACTCGGGTCGAATTCGTTGCAGCAGAAAACAGATCCGAAAAGTGATGTACTAATCGGAAGGTTCCCGGAGTTTGGACGGTCGGATCGAGCTGAAATTTTGAGGGGTGTTAGATATAGGAATTCCGCAGCCGTTCAACGGTTGGACCTTCCAAAGGAAGTCCGAGCTAGAAGCTGGACACCACGCCCTAAACTCGTCCGGATTCTCGTCCAGATTCAACGCGGCTCCGGTATATCGGAGATTGCCAGAGATTCGTCCATCGGAACTCGACGAAATTTTCCAGGGTTGTTGTAGACTCAATTCCGCACAATTCCACCGAAACAATCGTTAAAACGACATCTGAGGAGGCGGTGGCGGCGAACACAAGTCCGCTGTCCAGAAATACAGTACGGTCGCCCTAGGGCAATGTTGACGTTGAGCCCCCGGGCTCCCTGGATGATTCCTCCATGATCTTGATAGAGATCGGAGTTGATGTTGATGAAGGCCCTCATCCGAACATGATGATCGGAGATAGGGCGCAGTCCTTGGTCGAACCAAGGTGACCAGTCGAGCTGGTGACGAAGATGCCAAAGTCGCAGTTGACCTGCGGGCGAGCCATCAACCTTTTGCCGAACACACGGAGGAACTCTCAATGAAAGCACCAATGTCGGTGTCAAAACCGGCGGATCTTGGGTAGGGGGTCCCGAACTGTGCGTCTAGGCGGATGGTAACAGGAGACAAGGGACACTATGTTTTACCCAGGTTCGGGCCCTCTTGATGGAGGTAAAACCCTATGTCCTGCTTGATTAATATTGATGATATGTGTTACAAGAGTGGATCTACCACGAGATCAAAGAGGCTAAACCCTAGAAGCTAGCCTATGGTATGATTGTTGCATATTGTATATCTGTCGACTAGCCTGGCCCTGGTTTATATAATGCACCAGAGGCCTAGGATAACAATAGTCCTAGCCGAATACGCCGGTGGGGGAGGAGTCCTTGTCTTGATCGCCAAGTCTTGTGGAATCTTCCTTGTATGCGGCACCTGTCCGGACTGGCCCATGAGTATTCGGCCATGGGGGTCCTCGGCCCAATCCAACTGATCGGGAGACGACGTAGTGAGTACCCCCTAGTCCAGGACACAGTCACGGCCATTGCGGCAGAAGTGCAAAGCAGCCTCTCAAGGCAGCTCTCCAGTCCGGCCAATAAACGGCCGGACACCGTCAAGCGCGCCCGGGGTAACCTACAATAAGATCGCCTGGCACGTTCCGAACACGCGTAGCAATACGGCCCCAACCCCAACCCTCACGAAATTGTGAAACCAGTACTACGCTCTGGAAATACCATGGACATAAGGGGAGGGGAACGACCACGGCATGCCCAGCATGCGGCTTAACCGCACTAGCGGCTCCCGAATGTGTCATTCCTTTTTTATTTTCTTTTTATTCTTACTTTCAGGACTCCGTTCTCAAAGAAGCCCTGTCCGGCAGTAGAATCGCCGAACTCACGATGCAACAGCCAGGGAAACAGAAAGCTACGTCGAGTGTCCAGGTGGTCTCTAGTACGAGCAATATACCTGTTTTACATACCATCCCGCAGCTTACCCCTGGAGGGGGACATGTTAAATAGTCCCATCCCTTGCCTATCGGACAATTTGTATCGTTCTGCTTTTATTGCAGTACCTTTTGAATAAACAATACATAGCTTCTGCTTATTATTATATTCCTTTTTTTCTATATATGTTCATTTACGACATATTGCACCCGTACAATTTGGTACGGCCAATACACCAGGGGCTTATGTACCCCAAAATATGGTGTGACAAGTCCGAACACTTTCACAAGTGCGGCACCCCGAACTTATAGCATTATATGCATCGGCTCCGAATCATGTCTTGGGTAAATAGTTGGGTTTGCCCGGCTCCCATGTTTTGGTACCTTACGTTCCGTTACATCGGCTAAGGTAGCGCTGGGAGAACCACTGCGATTTTGCCCCGGTTGAGCTGGGTTGAGCACCTCGGTGGAAAGCTAAAACTGACCGTCATGATAGAGGCGAGAGCGATCGCTGTTCGAGAGGTTTTTGGGTCCCTAAAGACTTATGCCGCTTAGAGCGAGGAGTCGGCATTGTCCGGCCAAGGCGTGGATAGCGCCCCGAACTCGGTCTTCCGAATACTAGGGGCTTCGCTGAAATTTAAAATTATAGAATTCTATGGCTAAGTGAGAGTGTTCAAGCATTATAGTCCGGTTGCCTTGTTCGTCGCGTTGAGCGCCTCCCTCGAAGGACCCAAGAATGGGAACAAGAGCGCTCAAATTCATCCCGAACACCCCAGCACTCGTGGCATGGGGGCTGAAGCCAATGACTCGCCATCTCTCAAATTTGATAAACGGCCACACATAAGGTAATATTTTAAATTCAGAAGCGTTGCTTAGCGCATATGAACAAGTTTTCAGTGCACAGGATATAAAATGGGAGTCTACTAAAATATTACATCTTTGGAGCATTCACCCGCTATAAGGCGGGCACCCTTCAGGACGCCCTCATAGTACATCCCGGGCTTGCGATGCCCCTTGCCCGGCGGCGGCCTGTCCATCACAAGCTTCTCAACGTCCATCTCGCCCTAGTGCACTTTAGCACGGGCAAGGGCCCGACGGGCACCTTCAATGCAGACGGAGCGCTTGATGACTTCAATCCATGGACAGGTGTCGGGGGTTGGGTGCGACATATGCCAAAGGATGGCTTATCATGGTGGGGGCGAGTAGAACGTCGCCGGTGCCTGGAAATGGGACGAGGCGAAGGCATGCACGCCGGCGGATCTTACCCAGCTTCAGCGCTCTCCGTGGAGATAATACCCCTACTGCTGCTCTGCGGGGTCTCCGCATGATCACTATGGCAAAGTGGGTACAAGGTTGCTCCTTGAGCTGCTCGGGGTGAGGAAGGAGAAGGGCACGGCTAGCTCTCCTCTTCCCTCTAGGTGTGTCTAAAACTATTAGGGTCCAACCTCTTGCATGGGTGCCCCGGGGGGTTTATATAGGCCTACCCCCCGGGGGTACAATGGTAATCCAGCTGTGCGCGGGTCCCAGCCGTCTGTCTCTCAGGTCGCCGTCTTCTCCGCCGACTGCTGGGGCCTGCCGACTAGTGGGCCCCGCCGACGGGCCCGACATGGGGCCGACAGGCCTTGTCCGCCGTGGGCGGGTCTTGCCGGCTGCGGATTACTGTAGCCGCGCCTCTAATGACGCTGGCTTGGTCATGGGGTCATGGCAACAGTGCCGCCGCCTGACGGGCGATCACTGTTGCCATTCCCTGTCTTATCTGGTTAATGGCGTGCGAGGCCCGTGGGAGGGGCCGGCCGACTCCTGGGGGGCCGACTCCCAACGGGTCCGTCTTGTGGCGCTCTCGCCGTCTTCTGCACCCCCGTCGACAGGCGGGTCCCGCCGTCTCTGGGTCTGTCAGGACCCCGATTCCAAGTCACATCGATCTAGCCGGTAACACCTCATATCACTTTGCGGCCTCACGCACGGTATTCCCACGGGTGTCGCCTTACCATGGCCCGGGACCGTTTGCGCCTTTTGGCTCACGTATATGATAGTGTCGCTAGTATCCATATGACAGAGAACCCGGGCCGACATGGCTAGTCGTGAACCCAAAGCGGCACTAACCCATGGGGACAGGCATACATGAATCACATCGAGCATGTCGGTCAGCAGCGTGTGAATCCGGGCTGTAGCACTGGGCTAACAGGACTCCGTGAACCCGGGCTGTACCAGGCTAGGCAGGACTCTGGATGTCACCGCGTGACATTTCCCCGAGGGGACAGACTTAGGAACAAAGTGAAACACATGCCATCTGTCAAGTGTCCTGAGCAGTAGTGCTGGGCTAGCAGGACTCCGGTGAACCGGGCTGTAGCGGACTACTATGGCTCAAGGAGGCACTAGACTACATTTCCCCATAATAGAGGCTGCCAAGGATAAACAACTAGATTGTCGGATCCCACACATACCAAGCATTTCAAACATACACACAATATACTCGATATGTGTAAATACAACATGGCATCACAACGTAACTATACGACTCAAAGTATTTATTCATTAGGCTCCGAGGAGCGAGATATTCCAAACATGGGTCTCATGACCCAACATTCAGAGCAAACAAATCAAAGCACAAGCGGAAGATTAACATGTCTGAGTACAGACAACTATAAATGGAAAAGGCTGAGAAGCCTGACTATCTACCAGATCATGCCGAGGGCACAAGATCGTAGCTGAGGTATCAAGCTAAACGTCAAAGTCCACATGGAACTACTAGCGAGACTGACATCTCTCTGCAAAACATAAAATAAGCAAACGTGAGTACAAATGTACTCAGCAAGACTTACATCAGAACTAACTACATATGCATCATTATCAACAAAGGGGTGGTGGGGTTTAACTGCAGCAAGCCAACTTTGACTTGGTGGCTATCCTGAACTACGACTGCAAGTAACTCTTTGAGGTGGCACACACGAGTCCACATATTCACCATATCAATACACCACTATGGATCTGATCCCGTCTTCCTACGAGAACGCCATCCATAGCACTCACGCTTATCTTGCGCATTTTAGAGTATCCACTTTCACTTGTCTATGAACTGTACAGGCAACCAGAAGTCCTTATCCACAGACACGGCTATTCGAATAGATCATATTAACCCTGCAGGGGTGTACTTGTTCACACACGCCTCGCCACTTACCACCATGTACACGCCGTGTATCTCGGCAACCTTCAAGCGGAAGCTTTGACGAGGAGTCGCCACGACCGACTAACCACACAAGTCTCTAGTCCAGGTTTATCGCCTATTCGGGTTCCATCCGCAAGGAGATCCAGCCGGGTGTCGCCACGGCCCCAAACGATGTGTGCAGGGTTCCGAGACACCAAGCAGGCATTTCGGTACACCGGGCCACGGTGTATCTACCGCATCATAGCCGCCCCTAGGGTCAGCGCCACGCATGACCTCCAACACATATCCTACAAACACCGAAACTAGTTGCAACTCCGGACAGAGATCAGGTTGATTAATAAGTCGAGAGGGCACTTAAGCATTCAATGCGTGGTAGTAACTGTTCATGGATCACAAACACAGAACTCAGTTCACGAGGGACGGCTGCAATGAGACAACCCACCATGTACTCCTACATGGCCTCTCACCGCTACCTTTCCCAAATCGTGTTCACACACTTAGCTCACACACAGTAGGACATGTTCACACACCTCTGATTCATCCTCGATGAATCAGACCTGACTCAACTCTAAGAAGTAGCAGGCATGACAAACAAGCATGAATGAGTAGGCACATCAGGGCTCAAACAACTCCTACTCATGCTAGTGGGTTTCATCTATTTATTGTGGAATGACAGGTCATGCAGAGGATAAAGGGGTTCAGCTACCGCAACAAGTAATAGATGAATCGTTGTTGTCCTAATGTAGTAAAAGAGAGCAGGAGCGAGAGAGTGGGATTGTATCGGAATGAACAAGGGGGTTTTGCTTGCCTGGCACTTCTGAAGATAATATAGTTCTTCATCGGTGTCATCAAATAATCGTCGGAACATCGTCTACTGAGAGGGAACAGTCACCAGCAATAGAGAAAGAACACAGTCAATGCAATGCGACAATATGATGCATGATCATGACATGGCAATATGCTGTTGATTGAGCTAATGCAACTAGCAACCATATTAAATGAAGTTGGTTTGAACCAAGGGTTCAAATTCAAACTCCATATGTGAAATTCAAATGCCATTTAATTGATTTGACCTGATCATCAGGTATAAGTTGATCTAACATGCATGAAAGTGGTACAGATGGATAGATTGGATTTTTCTGATCATTTTTCATATATAAATTATTTCATTCTGAGCTACGGTTGATTTTATATGAATTTTAGAAGTTTATACTAATTTCTGGAATTTCCTGAATAATAATAAATCCAGAAAGTGAGTTATTGCGTCAGCGTTAGGTCATGCTGACCTCAGCAGGTCAACAGGGGCTGGTCTGGGTCAAACCTGACCAGTGGGGTCCACTGGTCAGTGACCCAGTGCATCCCAAGGTCAATGACAGGTGGGTCCGGTCAATAGACACATCAAGATCAACTAACCCGACGTGGGTCCCTTAGGGTTTAAGTTAACCTAACCGAAGCAAAACTGGGATTAATTAGGGCGTAAAATCTGTCAAGCTGTGGGGTTAAATTAGCAGCGTCATTAGCCGCTAATGGAGGTGCTGTTGGAGAACGTAGCAGAAATTCAAAATTTTCCTACGTGTCACCAAGATCTATCTATGGAGAAACTAGCAACGAGGGGAAGGAGAGTGCATCTACATACCCTTGTAGATCGCTAAGCGGAAGCGTTCAAGAGAACGGGGTTGAAGGAGTCGACTCGTCGTGATCCAAATCACGGAAATCCTAGTGCCGAGCGGACGGCACCTCCGCGTTCAACACGTACAGCCGGTGGCGTCTCCCACGCCTTGATCCAGCAAGGAGAGAGGAGAGGTTGAGGAAGACTCCATCCAACAGCAGCACAGCAGGCGTGGTGGTGGTGGAGGGCGTGGCAATCCAGCAGGCCGCCAAGCACCACGGGAGAGGAGGAAGAAGAGAGGCGGGGCTGCACCAATAGGGGAGAAAACTCATATGTGTTGGGCAGCCCAAACCTCAAGTATATATAGGGGGGAAGGGGGCTGCGCCCCCTTTAGGGTTTCCCACCCCAAGGGGTGCGGCCAGCCCAAGATCCCATCTAGGGGCGGCCAAGGGGAGGTGCCTCCCAAGTCAAGTGGAGGCCTCCCCTTTAGGGTTTTCCCTTCCCATGCGCATGGGCCTTGGGGGCTGGTGCCCCTGGCCCATTAAGGCTAGGGCGCCCCTACAGCCCATGCTACTGTATTGGACGTGGTGGAACAATTTCCGGACCTCCGGACCCTCCGAATCCTCCGGAACCTTCCGAAGCTTCCCGGTACAATACCGAAGAAACCCGAACTTTTCCGGAACCCAACAACAACTTTCCATATATAAATCTTTACCTCCGGACCATTCCGGAACTCCTCGTGACGTCCGGGATCTCATCCGGACTCGAACAACATTCGGTAACCACATACAAACTTCCTTTATAACCCTAGCGTCATCGAACCTTAAGTGTGTAGACCCTACGGGTTCAGGAACCATCTGAGACATGACCGAGGCGTTCTCGGTCAATAACCAACAGCGGGATCTGGATACCCATGTTGGCTCCCACATGTTCCATGATGATCTCATCGGATGAACCACGATGTCAAGGACTCAATCGATCCCGTATACAATTCCCTTTGTCTAGCGGTATTGTACTTGCCCGAGATTCGATCGTCGGTATCCCGATACCTTGTTCAATCTCGTTACGGCAAGTCTCTTTACTCGTTCCGTAACACATCATCCGTGATCAACCCCTTGGTCACATTGTGCACATTATGATGATGTCCTACCGAGTGGGCCCAGAGATACCTCTCCGTCACGGAGTGACAAATCCAGTCTCGATTCGTGCCAACCCAACACACTTTCGGAGATACCTGTAGTGCACCTTTATAGTCACCCGATTCGTTGTGATGTTTGGTACACCCAAAGCATTCCTACGGTATCCGGAGTTGCACAATCTCATGGTCTAAGGAAAAGATACTTGACATTTGAAAAGCTTTAGCATACGAACTACGATCTTTGTGCTAGGCTTAGGATTGGGTCTTGTCCATCACATCATTCTCCTAATGATGTGATCCCGTTATCAACGACATCCAATGTCCATGGTCAGAAACCGTAACCATCTATTGATCAACGAGCTAGTCAACTAGAGGCTTACTAGGGACATGGTTTTGTCTATGTACCCACACATGTATCTGAGTTTCCTATCAATACAATTATAGCATGGATAATAAAGCGATTATCATGAACAAGGAAATATAATAATAACTAATTTATTATTGCCTCTAGGGCATATTTCCAACAGTCTCCCACTTGCACTAGAGTCAATAATCTAGTTCACATCGTCATGTGATTAACGCTGATAGGTCACATCGCCATGTGACCAACATCCAAAGAGTTTACTAGTGTCTGTAAACTAGTTCACATCATCATGTGATTAAGACTCAATGAGTTCCGAGGTTTGATCATGTTTTGCTTGTGAGAGAGGTTTTAGTCAACGGGTCTGAACCTTTCAGATCCGTGTGTACTTCGCAATTCTCTATGTCATATTGTAAATGTTGCTTCCACGCTCCACTTGGAGCTATTCCAAATGGTTGCTCCACTATACGTATCCGTTTTGCTACTCAGAGTCATTCGGATAGGTGTTAAAGCTTGCATCGACGTAACCCTTTACATCGAACTCTTTATCACCTCCATAATCGAGAAACATGTCCTTATTTACTCCAAGGACAATTTTGACCGATGTCCAATGATCCATTCTGGATCACTCTTGTACCCCTTGCGGACTCATGGCAAGGCACACTTCAGCGGTACACAGCATAGCATACTATAGAGCCTATGTCTGAAGCATAGGGGCGACCTTAATCCTTTTCTCTCTTCTGCCGTGGTCGAGCTTTAACTCTTAACTTCATACCTTACAACTCAGGCAAGAACTCCTTCTTTGACTGATCCATCTTGAACACCTTCAAGATCATGTCAAAGTATGTGCTCATTTGAAAGTACCATTTAGCATTTTGATCTATCCTCATAGATCTTGATGCTCAATGTTCAAGCAACAATTCGGGTTTTCTATTGAAAACACTTTTCAAATAACCCTATATGCTTTCAGAAATTCTACATCATTTCGATCAACAATATGTCATTCACATATACTTATCGAAATTCTATAGTGCTCCCACTCACTTCTTTGGAAATACAAGTTTCTCATAAACTTTGTATAAACCCAAAATCTTTGATCATCTCATCAAAGCGTACATTCCAACTCCGAGATGCTTACTCCGGTCCTTAGAAGGATTGCTGGAGCTTTGCATACTTGTTAGCATCTTTAGGATTGACAAAACCTTACGGTTGTATCACATACAACCTTTCCTCAAGTATAACATCGAGGAAACAATGTTTTGACATCCATCTCGCAAGATTTCATCAATCATGCAGTAATTGCTAATCAATTCCAACGGACTCTTAGCATCGCTATGGTGAGAAAGCCTCATCGTAGTCAACTCCTTGAACTTGTGGAAAACATCTTTAACGACAAGTCGAGCTTCTTAATGGTGATACTTACCATAATTGTCTGTCTTCCTTTTAAAATCCATCTTTACCCAACGTCCTTATGACCATCAAGTATTTCTTCCAAAGTCATGGATCCTCTCTCGGATGTTATGGCCTTGAGCCATTTGTCGGAATCTGGGCCCACCATCGCTTCTTCATAGCTCGAGGTTCATTGTTGTCTAGCAACATGACCTTCAAGACATGATTACTGTACCACTCAAGTAGTACGCATCCTTGTCATCCCACGAGGTGCGGTAGTGACTTGATCCAAACTTCATGATCACTATCATAAGCTTCTACTTCAATTGGTGTAGGTGCCACAGAACAACTTCCCGTGCCTGCTACACACTAGTTGAAGTGATGGTTCAATAACCTCATCAAGTCTCCACCATCCTCCCACTCAACTTTTCGAGACGAACTTTTCCTCGAGAAAGGACCCGATTCAAGAAACAATCCCTATTGCTTCCGGATCTGAATTAGGAGGTATACCCAACTGTTTTGGGTGTCCTATGAAGATGCATTTTATCCGCTTTGGGTTCGAGCTTATCAACCTGAAACTTTTCCACATAAGCGTCGCAGCCCCAAACTTTTAAGAAAGCGACAACTTAGGTTTCTCCAAATGGTGTCGTCTCAAGCGGAATTACGTGGTGCCCCATTAAAGTGAGTGCGGTTGTCTCTAATGCCTAACCCATGAGCGATATGGTAATTCGATAAGAGATATCATAGTACGCACCATATCCAATAGAGTGCAACTATGATGTTCGGACACACCATCACCTATGGTGTTCGAGCGGTATTAATTGTGAAACAATTTGCACAATGTCTTAATTGTGTGCCAAAACTCGTAACTCAGATATTCATCTCTATGATCATATCATAGACATTCTATCCTCTTGTCACGAAGATCTTAAACTTCACTCTGAAATTACTTGAACCATTCAATAATTCAGACTTGTGTTTCATCAAGTAAATATACTCAACATCTACTCGAATCATCTGTGAAGTAAGAACATAACGATATTCACTGCATGCCTCAGCACTCATTGGACTGCACATATCAAAATGTGTTACTTCCAACAAGTTGCTATCTTGTTCCATCTTACTTAAACCGAGGCTTTTGGTCATCTTGCCCATGTGGTATGTTTTGCATATCTCAAGTGATTCAAAATCAAGTGAGTCCAAGCGATCCATCTGCATGGAGTTTCTTCATGCGTATACACCAATAGACATGGTTCGCATGTCTCAAACTTTTCAAAACGAGTGAGTCCAAAGATCCATCAACATGGAGCTTCTTCATGCGTTTTACACCAATATGACTTACATGGTAGTGCCATAAGTAAGTGGTACTATCATTACTATCTTATACTTTTGGCATGAAAATGTGTATCACTACGATCGAGATTCAATAAACCATTTATTTAGGTGCAAGACCATCGAAGGTATTATTCAAATAAATAGAGTAACCATTATTCTCCTTAAATGAATAACCGTATTGCGATAGACATAATCCAATCATGTCTATGCTCAGCGCAAACACCAAATGATAATTATTCTGGTTTAATACTAATCTTGATGGTAGAGGGGCGTGCGATGTTTGATCACATCAAAATTGGAAACACTTCCAACACATATCGTCGGCTCTCCTTTAGCTAGTCTCCATTTATTCCGTAGCCTTTTATTTGAGTTACTAACACTTAGCAACCGAACCGGTATCTAATACCATGGTGCTACTAGGAGTACTAGTAAAATACACAATAACATAATGTATATCAATATACTTCTATCGACCTTGCCAGCCTTCTTATCTACCAAGTATCTAGGGTAATTCTGCTCCGGTGGCTGTTCCCCTTATTGCGAAGCACTTAGTCTCGGGTTTGGTTTCAACCTTGGGTTTCTTCCTTTGGAGCAGCAACTGATTTGCCGTTTCATGAAGTGTCCTTCTTGCCCTTGCCCTTCTTGAAACTAGTGGTTTCACCAACCATCAACAATTGATGCTCCTTCTTGATTTTACTTTCGCGATGTCAAACAACGCGAATACCTCAAGGATCATCATCTCTATCCTTGATATGTTATAGTTCATCACGAAGCTCTAGTAGCTTGGTGGCAATGACTTTGGAGAAACATCACTATCTCATCCGGAAGATCAACTCCCTCGATTCAAGTGATTGTTGTACTCAGACAATCGAGCACAAGCTCAACGATTGAGCTTTTCTCCCTTAGTTTGTAGGCTAAGAAAATCGTCGAAGGTCTCATACCTCTTGGCGTGGGCACGAGCACGAAATCCTAATTTCAGCCCTCGAAACATCTCATATGTTCCGCGACATTTTGAAAACGTCTTTCGTGCCTCAACTCTAAACCGTTTAAGCGAACTATCACGTAGTTATCAAAAGCGTGTATGTCCGATGTTCTCAACATCCACAAGCGACGTTTGGGGTTCAGCACACTGGCGGTGCATTAAGGACATAAGCTTTCTCTTGTCCGCATAATCGCTACTTTCAACTTTCAACTATATTTTCTCTAGGAACATATCTAAACAGTGGAACTAAAGCGAGCTTACGACATAATTTGCAAAAGGTCTTTTGACTATGTTCAAGATAATTAAGTTCATCTTATGAACTCCCACTCAGATAGACATCCCTCTGGTCATCTAAGTGATTACATGATCCGAGTCAACTAGGTCGTGTCCGATCATCACGTGAGACGGACTAGTCATCATCGGTGAACATCTTCATGTTGATCGTATCTACTATCGACTCATGCTCGACCTTTCGGTCTCGTGTTCGAGGCCATGTCTGTACATGCTAGGCTCGTCAAGTTAACCCTAAGTGTTTGGCGTGTGTAAATCTGTCTTACACCCGTTGTATGTGAACGTAAGAATCCATCACACCCGATCATCACGTGGTGCTTAGAAGCGACGAACTTTAGCAGCGGTGCACGTTAGGGAGAACACTTCTTGAAATTGTTGTAAGGATCATCTTATTTACTATCGTCGTTCTAAGTAAACAAGATGCATAAACATAATAAACATCACATGCAATTATATAGTAGTGACATGATATGGCCAATATCATATAGCTCCATTGATCTCCATCTTCGGGGCTCCATGATCATCATCGTCACCGGCATGACACCATGATCTCCATCATCATGATCTCCATCATCGTGTCTTCATGAAGTTGTCTCGCCAACTATTACTTCTACTACTATGGCTACCGGTTAGCAATAAAGTAAAGTAATTACATGGCGTTGTTTAATGACACGCAGGTCATACAATAAATAAAGACAACTCCTATGGCTCCTGCCGGTTGTCATACTCATCGACATGCAAGTCGTGAATCCTATTACAAGAACATGATCAATCTCATACATCACATATCATTCATCACATTCTTCTTGGCCATATCACATCACATAGCATACCTGCAAAAACAAGTTAGGCGTCCTCTAATTGTTGTTTGCATGTTTTACGTGGCTGCTATGGGTTTCTAGCAAAACGTTTCTTACCTCACGCAAAACCACAACGTGATATGCCAATTGCTATTTACCCTTCATAAGGACCCTTTTCATCGAATCCGTTCCGACTAAAGTGGGAGGCGGCACCGCTAGCCACCTTATGCACCAAGTGCATGTCGATCGGTGGAACTGTCTCACGTGAAATGCGTGTAAGGTCGGTCCGGCCGCTTCATCCCACAATACCGTTGAAACAAGATTGGACTAGTAACGGTAAGCATATTGAACAACATCAACGCCCACAACTACTTTGTGTTCTACTCGTGCAAAGAATCTACGCAATAGACCTAGCTCATGATGCCCTTTGTTGGAGAGCGTAGCAGAAATTCAAAATTTTCCTCGTGTCACCAAGATCTATCTATGGAGAAACTAGCAACGAGGGAAGGAGAGTGCATCTACATACCCTTGTAGATCGCTAAGCGGAAGCGTTCAAGAGAACGGGGTTGAAGGAGTCGTGCTCGTCATGATCCAAATCACGGAGATCCTAGTGCGAGCGGAGGACACCTCTTCGTTCAACACACGTACAGCCGGTGGCGTCTCCCACGCCTTGATCCAGCAAGGAGAGAGGGAGAGGTTGAGAAGACTCCATCCAGCAGCATCACAACGGCTTGGTGGTGGTGGAGGCGTGGCAATCCAGCAGGGCTTCGCCAAGCACCACGGGAGAGGAGGAAGAGGAGGCAGGGCTGCACCAATAGAGGGAAAACTCATGTGTGTTGGGCAGCCCAAACCTCAAGTATATATAGGGGGGAAGGGGGCTGCGCCCCCTTTAGGGTTTCCCACCCCAAGGGGTGCGGCCAGCCCTAGATCCCATCTAGGGGGGGCGGCCAAGGGGGGAGGAGTGCCTCCCAAGTCAAGTGGAGGCCTCCCCCTTTAGGGTTTTCCCCTTCCCCTTCCCATTAAGGCTAGGGCGCCCCCCTACAGCCCATGCTACTGTATTGGACATGGTGGAACAATTTCCGGACCTCCGGACCCCTCCGGAATCCTCCGGAACCTTCTGGAAGCTTCCCGGTACAATACCGAAAAAACCCGAACTTTTTCCGGAACCCGAACAACAACTTTCCATATATAAATCTTTACCTCCGGACCATTCCGGAACTCCTCGTGACGTCCGGGATCTCATCCGGGACTCCGAACAACATTCGGTAACCACATACAAACTTCCTTTATAACCCTAGCGTCATCGAACCTTAAGTGTGTAGACCCTACGGGTTCGGGAACCATGCAGACATGACCGAGACGTTCTCCGGTCAATAACCAACAGCGGGATCTAGATACCCATGTTGGCTCCCACATGTTCCACGATGATCTCATCGGATGAACCACGATGTCAAGGACTCAATCGATCCCGTATACAATTCCCTTTGTCTAGCGGTATTGTACTTGCCGAGATTCGATCGTCGGTATCCCGATACCTTGTTCAATCTCGTTACCGGCAAGTCTCTTTACTCGTTCCGTAACACATCATCCCGTGATCAACCCTTGGTCACATTGTGCACATTATGATGATGTCCTACCGAGTGGGCCCAGAGATACCTCTCCACACACGGAGTGACAAATCCAGTCTCGATTCGTGCCAACCCACCGACACTTTCGGAGATACCTGTAGTGCACCTTTATAGTCACCCAATTACGTTGTGACGTTTGGTACACCCAAAGCATTCCTACGGTATCCGGGAGTTGCACAATCTCATGGTCTAAGGAAAAGATACTTGACATTTGAAAAGCTTTAGCATACGAACTACGATCTTTGTGCTAGGCTTAGGATTGGGTCTTGTCCATCACATCATTCTGCTAATGATGTGATCCCGTTATCAACGACATCCAATGTCCATGGTTAGGAAAATGTAACCATCTATTGATCAACGAGCTAGTCAACTAGAGGCTTACTAGGGACATGGTTTTGTCTATGTACCCACACATGTCTCTGAGTTTCCTATCAATACGATTATAGCATGGATAATAAACGATTATCATGAGCAAGGAAATATAATAATAACTAATTTATTATTGCATCTAGGGCATATTTCCAACAGGTGCCACGTCGGCGGCTAAACGCCGGTGCTAAGCACAGCACGACGGCGACGCCCGTCCGGCCAACTTCGGCGACGGGAGCTCGCGTGGCCGGGCGCGTTGGAACGCCCGCAGCAGGGCGCATCCGATGGTGGTGGTGGCTGGACCGGGGGTGGCTGGTAGCGGCAACTGCGGCGAGCGAGGCGGCGGCCGGAGCTCGGGAAACGACGGAGATGGCGCTATTGGGCACGGCAGGGCAAACCCATGGGTGTTTCGGGTTCACAGGAGCGCGACGAGTACGCTGGTGATGCTCGGGCGAGCGGCCGAGCTCAGGAGCACGGAGCTCGTTGACCATGGCGGCGGCGAGCCTCGGCGGAGGTGGGGAACGGAGCTCGAGGAAGAACGCGAGTAGGAGAGGAGGGGGAATAGGTCCATGAGCTCACAGCGGTTGCGACGGTGGCCACGGGGAGCTCGGGGAGGGGCTGGTGACGGCAGGAGGTCGCCGGGGATCTCGGTGACCCGAGGTTGAAGAAGGCGGCAGTGTGGTCGTTCGGGGGCGTCCGGCGGCGCGTGTGTCCTCAGGGAGGCGTAGACGACGGAGGCGGAGCTCCTGGACGTGTTGGGGAGGCTAAGCGGTGGCTGTGGCCGCGACGAACGGCGTCGATGGCGATGGTGGCGTTTGGTCGCGGGAGGGAAATGGCGGCAGATGATGGGATGAGCACGAGAGGGAGTGAGAGGGGCGTGGGGGTGGGGGGGGGGGGTTGCGTGGCGTTTCCAGTGGTCACAGGAGCAAGCAGGGAGGCAGGAGGTGGCGTGCGGTGGCCGTGCACGCGTCGGGCACGCGCTGTGCATCCGACTGGCGGGAGGAAGAAGACCTCTCTGCCCCTGGTGGGCTGGGCCGGCCAGATGGGCTGCCAGGTGAGCGCCAGGTAATCCTTCTCTCTCTTTCAATCTGTTTCAGTTTTCTATTTATCTTCAACTTTAGAGCTTTATTAAAAATACTAAAACTAACGCAAATATCATGAAACTTCTCATGCCCACTGTTTGGAATATTTCCAACAATAAACATTTAGTTTATGATTATTTGGACATTTAAAATATTTAATAGCATGTAATGCCCAAATGCAAATACTATATGATTTAATTCAGAGCCCAAATATGTCATGGAAAAATGTGCAACACCTCTGGTTATGACTCCAGCATTTTCCAGAAATGATGAACATTTTTAAAAGCCATTTGGATTCACTGAAAATATTTTAGTTGAACCTAGTGAATTCCTTTGATGTTAGGGTTTAGGCAATCCCCATTTCAGGTTTAACTGAAATTTAAACATGATGCAACACCAGATGCTAGCACTAGGCATTAATAGAACTAGGGATGTGACAGGGTCGTACAGACAGGCCGTTGTGGGCACAGGGATCTGCCCACGGGGCTGATGTCAGGGCCGGCATGGCAATAGTGCCGCGCCGGATGGAAATCTTCGTGGGTACGCGCACCATGGCCATGCCTGCCCTTTGCGAACGGGCAGGGATGGGCCGCGCGGTGGCCGCACCCCGTCCCATCCATAGTCGTGAAGGCAGGAGGTGGTTGGAGTCGCGGGCCGACTCCCCATAGCCGGCTCCTATGGAAGCCGCCAGTTGGGAGTCGGCTTATCTCGAAGCCGTCTCTGGGTCTCGGCCGTGAGGGGCAGTCGGCGGCTCTGCCGCCGACTCTCAGAAAGCGGCTCTTCGTCTTGGGGTCTTGAGGGGCGCAGCCTGCCCCGATGTCTTGAAAGGTCCGGGGACTCGGGTTTGCCTACCCGTGGCCCATTACTCCGACAGTAGTCCCCGAAGCCGGTGAGGCATCGAGGGCGACATGTCGAGGAGCCTCAACAATTTCTTCCTTCTGGTGGTGGAATCTGGGCCTTGCTCGCCGTCTTCCTCTAGGCCGACTAGCTGGAGCCGGACTCGCAGAAGGCCGTCTTGCCCCTTTGAGAGTTTGAAAGTCGTAGCGGGAAACAGGCAGCGTGCCTGATAAGCTTCCAGGCAGCGGCCCGTCACGGGCCCGTCGCGTGGCGCCACGCGGCAGGGTCAGTCTGCCCACCCACACGCGTGACGAGACAGGCCGTCAGGCGGGACCCGCCACTACCGCGCCTCGGCACGCGAACGGATCCGTTGCGGCCGTGCGGACGGTTGGGGTTCCCACGTCGTAACTGCGCGCAGTAATTTCGTGGGCTAAATCGTGGGGGGCGTGGGGTCCTGGGCGCAGTTAATCCCACGTCCGCCCCATCGGCTTCTCAGCCCATGATCCTATAAGTAGGCGGGAGGAGGGGGGACAGCGAAGCACGCGCGCCCATCTCCCTGCTTCCCTCGCTTCCTCTTGCTTCTTCTTCCTCTTGCCGCTGCCGCGCCGAACCACGCCACGCAGCGACGATGAGCTCTTCCTCCGCCGCTGCACCTCCTGCCGCACGATCCGGTGTGTGGGACGGCTCCGAGGTGGACGACGACCACATCGAATTCCTCCGCCAGACGCGCCGCCTCCCCAGCAAGAGCCTAGTGCGGGCCCGCGCCGCGCCGGCGGGAGAAATGTCACCGGCACCGGAGGAGGGCGAGCGGGTCGTATTCCGCTCGCACCTCATGCGCGGCCTAGGGCTGCTGGTGAGCGGTTTCTTCCGCGTCTTCTTGGAGTTCCACGGGCTCCAGCCGCACCACCTCACTCCGAATATGGTGGTGCTGCTGACTGCCTTCGCCACCTTGTGCGAAGGCTTCCTCGGCGTTCTCCCCACCATCGAGCTGTGGGGGGAGTTCTTCCAGTCCAAGCTCGGCACACACGTCGCCGGCGTACCGGCTCTGTGCGGTACCTTCATCGCGATGCAGAGATCGGTGGCCGACAACCCGTTTCCCACCATTCCACTGATCAAGTCGGTGAAGATGTGGCAGCGATCCTATTTCTATGTGAAGAACGTCGCCCTAGAAGGCGACTGGGTCAATCTGCCGCCTTACGAAGCCGGTGTACTAGCGGGGAGGCTCCCCAGCTGGTCCCACCGGGTCAGGATGCTGACTCCCGCTGGTGCCGCCACCGTCGCGCGACTCCGAGTGCTGACGCAGTCGGAGGGCTTGACCGGGGCCGACCCGCTGGCCGCCTTCGTGGCGCGCCGAGTCCTTCCGCTCCAAGGCCGACCTCATCTGATCTGTCAGATGAGCGGCCACCGGGACCCCGGTCGGCTGTGCTCCAAGGACATGCCCCACACGGAGGTGGCGGACACGGTGAACTACATTGCGAACTGCAATCTCACGGCGGATTGGCAGTTCGGCAAGGAGCCGTACTCGCGCGCCAACCCCCCGCCTGTGGTAAGTCGTCTCTCTTCCTCTTCTTTTTTTTTTTCAGCGAATCCGACCTCTCGATCTTGTTTGGTTTTTGGTGAGAACCCCTCATCCAGCCTTCAGCGGCAGCACGGGGCGGCCGTGAGTTCGTCCCGACCGGGCGGAGAGCGGCGTCGGCGACCCGACTTTGGGGGCGGCGGCGATGGAGGCCGACGCCGAAGGAGGAGGAGGAGGAGCTGGCGACTTCAGGCCCTCGGCTACCTTTTCCGACTGGCCTGAAGATGACGGCGAGGGGGAAGTCGCCCCGCGCCACCAACCGAAGGTCGGCCAGCCGAGCGCGAGTTCCTCCGCCGGCTTGGGTGGTCGAGGCGGCGCAAAGAAGCGTCGGGCCGGGCCGAGCTTGCTTGGCGGCCGGTCGAAGAAGTTCAAGGGGGCGGCCACCGCGACCAAGCGGGAAGAGGCGGTCGCAAAGGCCAACTGCTTCCGCAAGGAAGTGAAAAGGCCGCCACTGGTCTCCGCGTAAGTGCTTCGGCTTTTTGTCTTGTTTTCTTCCGGTGAATTTCGTCCAAATCTTTTACACGTCTTCCTCGCATCAGGGCTCCCCTTACTTTAGAGAGGGTCGCCGCCGCCTCCGTCATGGGGTCGGCAGAGACGTCCGCCACTACTCGGCGGATTGACCCCGCCGCCGACCTCCGGGAAGCGACGGAGCGGAACGCGCAGGAGAAGCGCGACGAGGAAGAAGCCGCCCGCCTGGAGAAGGCGGAGACCGAGAAGGCGGCGGCCTCCGCCCAGCGGAAGCTGGATGAAGCCGAAGCCGCCGTCGCGGCAAAGCGGCGAGCCGAGGAGGCCTCGCGCCTCCAATCGGCGTTGCTTGTCATCCCGCTGAGCTCCGCGCCGCCGCCCTCGGAGTTCACGGGGCAGACTGAGGGAGCCGGCAGCGAGCACCCCATCATGGAGAGGGAAGGCGGCGAGGCCTCCATGTCGGGCACGGCCGTGCCGCCTCCGCCGCCGTCTGGGGGCGCACGAGGTAAACAGGAGGCGGACCCGCCGGTGTCGCCGACTGAAGACGAGGCCGTGGCGAAGCTGCTCCTTCAAGTCGCCTCGCCAGCGCTCCGCCGTCTTCAGAAGGCGATTTTGGCGGCATGGCCCTTGGAGACCGGCGCCGCCAGCTCGGCCATCGAGCGGCGGCGAGGCAAGCGCGCGCCCGTTGGGTGGGTGCGAGGCGACACTGATCCGCTGAACGGCGCTTACGGGCGTTGGCGAAGCTGTGAGCGGCGGCGCCATCGAAGCGACCAAAGCGCGATCTGGCGTCGCGATGCGCCCGTTTGGGTATGTTTTCTTCTTTGAGTTTGTTTTTCTTGTTCTTCTCTGTGAGGCGGCATGGCCTGCTGAGTGTAATCCCGAGTTTGGGACGGCTTGGCGGTGACTCGAACTCCATCGATGTATTCAAATATTTACCTTTATGCGAAATGCTTATCACGGAGTATCACAACCTCCGCGTCACTGCCTTCAACGCAATGTTGAGGAGCTGGGCAAGCGGACCGCCTTGTCGAGCCGAGGCGGGTGAGTCTTCTTTCTTCTGGGTATTTGGCGCACCATGGCTGTAATCCCCAAGATTGGGCCGGCTGCTGGCGCCGGGCCGGATCTTCCAGTGACCTTCTTAGTTGACGACTTAACGTCCTTTTTCTTTTTATTGTTCAGAGGCCAACGCCACTCTCCGACGGCAGCTGGGCGAGGCCGACACCTCCTTGTGGGCCAAGGGGGAGGAGTGCAGCAAGCTCGCCGCAGAGCGCGACCTGCTGGCTATGCAGCTAGCTGAGCAAAGGGAGCTGCTTAAGAAGGCGCAGGACGAGGCGGAGAAGAAAGAGGCTGCTCTCCTGGCCGAGTTTGAAAGCGAGCGCTCCTCCTGGACCGACAAGGAGGCACAGCTGACCTCCGGCTTCCATGAAATCGAGGACATCGTGGACGGTGAGTTTCTTTACTTTCTTTCTTTGAGCCGCTGACTATAGGTCGGGCTGACTCCTGATTTTTTGACTTGCTTCTTTTTCGTCTTGGCAGACTTCTTCCCCGGCCACACGCAGGCGGCCAATCAAGCCATCGAGGCTGATCGCGAGGCACGGAGGGAAAATGGTGCGGAGATTGCTACCAACGCCCCCAGACCCTTGACGAGCAGCTTCTGAGCATCGAGGCTCGTCTGTGGCCGGCCCATCGGATGCTGCGCCGGCTTCAACATGTCGGCGCCCAGGCGATTGCTGCCTGTGGCGAACATGCGATTCTGCGCCTCCGGTCGGGCTGACGGCGGCTGGAAATCACGGCTGGCCGTCTTGAAACTGGAAGGTTCCTCGGCCCGGCTGGAAGCGCGCCGGGCCTTGGAATTCGTCAAGCGTGGTATCGAGGCTGGATCGGGACCGGCTGGCAGCGTTCGGTCGAAGGCCCAGCGGAGCTGCTGGCTGCGTAAGCGCCCTCATCGAGCGTCGCGGTGGCGATCGCCGACTACGAACACCGGCATCTTCGTCCTGGCGGGCTGAAACGGCGGCGAGGCGCCACGAGTGGTTGGGATGAACCGGATTATAGCGAGACTCGGCGGAGGTGATCGCTCCGCGCGAGGAGGAAAGGCGGAGGATGGAGGCGAGGCGGGCGCCGGAAGGCGGAGCGGGCGACCAGCCTCAGCTCGACCGCGCCTCCAACAACGAGCAGCGCCCGGCCCAGGCGGCCACGCCGAAGATGATCAAGCGAGACGCCAGCCCGGCCGCCCGGCGCGACACCGTCGTCTCCTCCGGCCCTCAAACCCGTTTGCCGCTTCCTAGGCTGCCGTCTTGCCTTTATTTTATCTGCTTTAATAGTCTTTTAAAAACTTGTTAATTCGCACAATTCCACCCAGGGGTGTATTTTGAACTACGCTTGAAGATTCGCCAAGGGCCTATCTTTGTGTAAATATTTATCCTAATTCTATCTTTCCTTGCTCATTGCTACTATGGCTTTTTCCTTTACCGCCTTCCCTTAGTCGCCGCCTTGCCAGTCGGACAACCGCTCTGCGGACTACCGTTTGGATCAAGTGCTTGGCTACTCTTGGGAAGGCCGATTACTAAGCCGTTTTTAGAGTCTTTTAACAAGTTGGATAGAAAGCGGCAAGTGACTACTCAAGAGTCGACTGCGAAGAGGCTGAAACCGGCTTAAGCTATGTTTATGCTTTGAGTCCTTAGCCATTTTTCATGTAGGCGCCCATTCTTCCTTACTCCTGCCCACCAAGCGATCGCTCTGCGAGCTGCTAAACTTGACGAGGAGACAGCTTAGGCACCACACACAACTTGTCCGACTGCAGGAAGCATTCCATAGCGCGGCGGTGAGTCCCGGGCGACTAGTGAACCCGGTGCCAGCGACATAACAAAGAGTAACATACTCGAAGGCATAATTCTTATCATGCAGATAACAAAAAAGGGCAGTCCCCGAGTCGTCTCGGGGGGCCCGAAGTCTTGGTACTTTAATACAAAAGGTAGCGTGGTACATACTGCATCAACTGTAAAATATTCGGAGAAGATTTGCATTCCATGGCTGTTCCATCTCCTTTCCGGAGTCGTCCCTCTTGCGTGCTTGGGGCTTCTGAGCGTCGATCAGGTAGTAGGAGTCGTTGCCCAGCACTTTGCTGATAATGAAGGGGCCTTCCCAAAGGCGCCGGCGACTTATCTTTGGCGGCCGGTTATTCATTTGGATCGCCGGAGCACAAGGTCGCCCTCTTGGAAAGATCTCGCCTGACCTTCCTGTTGTAGTAGCGGCGCAGGCTCTCTTTGGTAGATGCTGGACCGGCTGAGTGCCAACAACCGACCCTCTTCCAAGCAGATCGGCGCCGTCTTGACGTGCTTCTTACCTTCCTCCTCGGTGTACATGGTGACTCACGGGAGTCAAACTCTATGTCCGTTGGGATGGCGGCTTCAACAACAGAGAGCGAGGAAGAAAGGTGTGAAGCCGGTTGACTTGTTTGGAGTCGTCTGCAGAACTCCGGAGGGCGGTGGCAACTCATCAAGCCAACAGCCGGCCGAACGCTCCAGTGGTTCTACCAGTCGAGGCTTGATGCCAGACAGGATGAGGTCGTTTGCTTGCTCTACCTGGCCGTTTGATTGTGGATGGGCAACGGACGCTAAGTCCAGTCGGATGCCTTGTGTCGCGCAGAAACGGGCCAGGGCGCCTTTGGCAAAATTTGTGCCATTGTCGGTGATGATGCTGTGTGGTACGCCGTACCGAGTCGTGATGTCGGCGATGCAAGTCACTGCAGTTGGACCATTCAACTTCTTGATGGGCTTTACTTCTATCCACTGGTGAACTTGTCCACCGCGACAAGTAATGAGTTAAACCACCTCGTGCTGCTTTGAATGGTCCTACCATGTCCATGCCCCAAACAGCAAAGGGCGAGGCGATGGGGATAGTCTTGAGTCTGGAAGCTTCTTGATCTGACTTGGGCGGAACATCTGGCACCCCTTGCATTTTGCACTAATTCCTTTTCCTCTTCTAGGCGGTTGGCGGAAGAAACCGTGTCGGAAGGCTTTGGCGGCAGAGTGCTCTTGAGGCCGCATGGTGGCCTTTTCATATGATGGATGTCTTCGAGAATTGCTTGGCCTTGCTCGGCTCAAGCAACGTATTTGGTAGACACCGGTGGCCTGCGCTGACCAGCTCTCTGTTGACTATGGTGTAGGCTGTCGCTCGCTTCCGTACTTGCCGAGCCAAGATTTCATCTGTTGGTAGCTCTCTGCGTACTAGGAACTTCAGGATGGGCTGGGCCCATGAGGGTGCTGCTATTTCTTCAATGGCGAGATTGCTACTTGGACGAGGGCGGCTGGGCTGGGAGGCGGCGGGCTGGAGTCCTTGACGCTTCTTTGGATTGATGAAGTCCCCGGGCCGACTGGTGCAGTCCCCGGGCCGAGCTCTGGAGTCTTCGCAATGGTCGCCGCAGTCCCCGGGCCGGGTTCTGAAGTCCCCGGGCCGGCTTCGACTGCGGCATTCTTGGGGCCATCTGTAAGAATTCTCGTGCCGTCTGCTGAGGCTCTTGAGTCGGATCCGACTTCTTCAGGGGGAGCCGGCACAAAAATGGAGTCTGATTCTGGTGAAGGCTTGACAGATGGCTTGAGGAGGCGCTGAAGGGCGACGCCGGATGGTATTGCCTGGCGGGTGGAGCCGATTCGTGCCAGGGTGTCTGCTTGGTCGTTGTCATTTCTTGGCACGTGAAGGAACTCGCACCCCTCAAAATATCCACTGAGTTGTTGTACAAGGAAACGGTAGCTCGCCATGTTTGCATCTTTGGCGTCCCAATCGCTAGATGACTGTTGGACCACCAAGTCGGAGTCGCCATAACACAGGATCTCGGGGGAGCGTGAACCCTTTGGGAAAGGGCTCGTCTCGGATGCGAGGTCCGAAACAGGGCGGACCCAACTCGTCTTCTTCTTCCAGCGCCAGGGATCGGTGGAGTCGGTCGATCCGGTGGCGGGCGTCATTTTCTCCGACTCCCTCTCGGCGGCCAAGGCGGTCGCCGAGAGTCGGATGCTCGACGGGTGGCAGGGAGACTCGCCTTTCTTTGCGAGGAGGAGGAGGCAGATAGTCGTCCCGCCATTCCACTGCTCTTGGGCGGCCGTCTTGGTCGCGCTCGATGGAGATATGAGTCCGGCTGTGGCTGACAGCCGGATCCTTGCTTTTTCTTCCGCGGATACCGCCAGTCGGTGTCCGAGACGTCGCGCCTTGATCTTGGCAGGGAGGCAGGTAAATCGTTTTGTCGTTCTGGGCGCCTCATGCGGCATCCGGCCTCGTTTGCGCGGCAGCAGCAGCCGAGGAGCTGCTGGACTCGCTCCGTTATCAGCGGCTCTTCACCCTCGAAGTTGTCTAGTTCGTCGCCGCCGCTGGCGCGCGCAGATGTTCTCCGCAGGCGTGGCGTACACAGGGCGATTGGCCCCGAACAGGTTGGCGATGGCCACGCCGCGCTGTTGGACCCTACCTAGGCGGCTAGGCCCCGTCGGGGCCGGCGAGCCTCCCACAGCGTGATCCATCTCACGCTGGTAGGCTTCTGACAAGCGTCTCATGCTTGCCAGCTTCTTCGCGCCTTTGACGAGCTGAAGGCGGCGTGCCTCCAGCATCTCGGCGTCAGCGTCTTCCGGAATAGGCGCGGTCAGGTATTGCAGAGCCGCGTAGAGAGGGTCATGAGCTCCTTGGCGGAATGCTCGCCATGATCGATGGCGAGCATACGTGATGGTGCTTTCGCCGCTGTCCGCGCGAGGGAGCACTCGTCGTGAACCACCACGTTGGTGGGGAGCAGCGTCGGCGGCGCGGTGTCGGTCGACCAGCATCGGTCGGTGGAGCCTCACGGACTCCAAGTCCGTGGCAGGCTCGCCCGGCGATGTGGAGTTGGTCAAGGAGGCCAGCGAGGCTCTCGGGGCGCCGATACTGCGTCGGATGCAGGCTCATCGAGAGAGCAAACCTCGCCCGACAAGTTGGCGAGGCAGCTAACTCTTGCTGGCGATCTCAACGCCATGCAGCGTCGGCGCAAACTCCGTCTGGCGTGCGGGCTGGCTGCGCTTCGCCGAGGAGAAAAGGGTTCCCGTCGAGCAGGTCTCCGGACGATGGTGCACCTAGCTCCACGGTGGGCGCCAAATGTCGGGGTTGGGTGCGACATATGCCAAAGGCTGGCTTATCATGGTGGGGGCGGTGAAACGTCGCGGTGCACAGAAAGCGGGATGAGGCGAAGGCATGCCGCTTGGCGGATCTTACCCAGCTCAGGGCTCTCCGTGGAGATAATACCCCTACTGCTGCTCTACGGGGTCTCCGCATGATCACTATGGCAAAGTGGGTACAAGGTTGATCCTTGAGCTGCTCGGGGTGAGGAAGGAGAAGGGCACGGCTAGCTCTCCTCATCCCTCTAGGTGTGTCTAAAACTATTAGGGTCCAACCTCTTGCATGGGTGCCCCGGGGGGTTTATATAGGCCTACCCCCGGGGGTACAATGGTAATCCGGCTGGGCACGGGTCCCAGCCGTCTGTCTCTCAGGTCGCCGTCTTCTCCGCCGACAGCTGGGGCCCGCTGACTAGTGGGCCCCGCCGACAGGCCCGGCATGGGGCCGACAGGCCTTGTCCGCCGCGGGCGGGTCTTGCCGGCTGCGGATTACTGTAGCCGCACCTCTAATGACGCTGGCTTGGTCATGGGGTTATGGCAACGATCCGCCGCTTTGTTGGCGATCCACATTGCCATTCCGTGTCTTATGCGGTTAATGGCGTGCGGGGCCGTGGGAGGGCGGCCGACTCTGAGGCCGACTCCCAGCGGGTCCGTCTTGTGGCGCTCGCCGTCTTACGCACCCCCGCCGACAAGGTAAATCCCGCCGACTTCTGGGTAAATGCAGAAAGGCCGTCGTGGGCACGAGGATCGCCCACGGGGCTGATGTCACGGCCGGCATGGCAACAGTGCCGCGCCGGATGGAGATCTTCGTTGGTTGTCAGGACCCTGATTCCAAGTCACATTGACCTAGCCGGTAACACTTCATATCACTTTGCGGCCTCACGCACGGTATTCCCACGGGTGTCGCCTTACCATGGCCCGGGACCGTTTGCGCCTTTTGGCTCACGTATATGATAGTGTCGCTAGCATCCACATGACAGAGAACCCGGGCCGACATGGCTAGTCGTGAACCCAAAGCGGCGCTAACCCATGGGGATAGGCATACATTAATCACATCGAGCATGTCGGTCATCAGCGTATGAATCCGGGCTGTAGCACTTTGGATAACGAGGACTCCGGTAACCGGGCTGTAGCAGAGCTAGGCAGGACTCGGATGTCACGCGTGACATTTCCCGAAGGAGAGACACAGAGGCGAAGTGAAACACATGCCGCCAGTCAAGTGTGCGGAGCGGTAGTCTTGGGCTAGCGGGACTCCGGTGAACGGGCTGTAGCGGACTACTATCGCTCAGGAAGCACTAGACTACATTTCCCCATATGAGAGGCTGCCAAGGATAAACAACTAGATTGTCGGATCCCTCATACCAAGCATTTCAATCATACACACAATATGCCCGATATGAGTACATACAACATGGCATCACAACAAAACTCTACAACTCAAAGTACTTTATTTAAGAGGCTCAGGAGGAGCCATACATAACATAGTCATACAGAGATAGGGTCACATGACCCAACACTCAAGTCATACAAACATACAAGCACATGCGGAAGCAAACTAGTCTGAGTACAGACACTAAAAAGAAAGAAGGCTTGATGAAGCCCTTCTATCTATAGTGGCCCTTCACAAGCCTTGGATCACCACCTGGGTGGCTAGTCACTCGTCGATGTCAAGGTCTACATAGAACCCATCGGAGGGGGCGGTGTTGTCATCTGAAAACATTAATTAAGCAAACATGAGTACGGAGGTACTCAGCAAGTCTTACAACAGAATCCTATTATACATGCACATTCTCAAGAAGGTAGTGGAGTTATTGCAGCAAGCCAGCTTTGACTCTTGGCTAATCTATCCTACGTGACACCACTTGAAAAGTATTTTTCGCACACGAGTCCATTAATCACCATCACAATACTCCACCGTGGATCCTCTCTCGACAACCTACGAGAGGGCCATCCGCGGTACTCACACTTATCTTGAGGCTTTTAGTAGTATCCATTTACTTGTCTATGAACTGCATAGGTGACCAAGTAGTCCTTTACATGAACGCGACTATTGAATAGTTTTATACCCTGCGCAGGGTGTACTTCTTCACACGCTCTCACCACTTATCGCCGCTACGACATGTACTAAGCAACCTTGAAGCGGAAGCCCAGCGAGGGTGTCGGCCACAACCTGACTAAACACACGAGTCCCTAGTCGGGTTTATCGCCTATTCGGGTTCCATCCATGAGGAGTCCGGCCGAGGTTTCCACTAACTGCCCCGAGCGATGTGTGCAGGGTTCCCGAGACACCAAGCAGGCGAATCGGGTACAGACCGCGTGCCTACCGCAACACAACCCACCCCTAAGGTCAGCGCCATGCGTGCCCCCAAACATGCTACAAACTCGAAACTACTTTGCAACTCCGGACGAGAGGACAAGAGTGGTTAATAAGTCGAGAGGGTCAATTAAGGATCCCAATGCGTGGTAGTAGCTGAGTCTTAAATCACACACACAGATCTCAGTTCTTAAGGACGGCTTCAATGAAACAACCCACCATGTACTCCTACATGGCCTCTCATTGATACCTTTACCAAATCGTGTTCAACACTTCACCCTCGTTACCAACACAACCTTTCACTCTAGTTCATCATCCCGATGAGCCAGACCTGACACAACTCTAAGCATAGCAAGCACAGCATGGTAGGAAACACAAATATGGCTCAATGAACTCCTACACATGCTAGTGGGTTTCATCTAGTTACTGTGGCTATGACAGGTCATGCAAAGGAAGTGGGTTAGTGGCCAGAGGGTGGCCGGAGTCACGTCGGCGACGAGCTCGATGGTGGCGCGTGCAGTGATGCTTTGTGCGGCAGCTACGGTGCACGGGAAGGTGAACGGAGAGGATGGGGAGGTAGCTAGGCTCACGGTGAGTACGGCGAAGCAGTCAGCGAGGTCGGGGACGAGGTGATGTGGTGGCGACGGTGATGGGGATCTCCAGTGGTGATCGACGGAGACGGGGTCGGTGAAGGTGTTGCAGGGCGTGCGAGCGCTCGGGGCTCGGCCTGCACGATGTAGTCGACGACGGCGGAGCGAAACGGCACAGTGGTGCAGCAGGGGACGACGGAGGGCGCGACTACATCGGCGGAAAGCGGCGGCGAGTGCGTCGGCCATGGTCGCGGAGAGGCGAGGAGAGATGCAGGAGGCGAGTGAGGTGTACACGGGGTCGGGTGGCGGCGTGGAGCGACCAGCGTCAGGCGCTGGCTGCAAGCTCTTTGGCGCCGTAGCGGCTTCGCTTCGCCGCGGCGTCAGACTGTGCTGCATGGCGAAGACGAAGCGGCTGGCTGGCATGGGCCAGCATAGTGCTGGGCCGCCAGGTGGGCCGGGGCTTGGGTTCGGCCAGGTAAGAGGTTTTCCCATTTGTTTCTGTTTTTTGATTATTTCTGTAGGTTTGTTGCATTTCTAAAAATACCTAGGCAACTCCAAAAATCACAAACTGCACATGGTCCTTAGTTGGAATATATCCAGCATGGAACATTTTAGTTTGGGGTTATTTGAGCATTTGAAATATTTTATATAATTTAAATGCCCAAACTCAAATAGCTAAAGATTTAATCCAGTGACCTCAAAGTGACCTAGAAATTTGTGCATCACTTCTGACAGTGGTTTAGGACTAAGGCAAAGGTGATGAACATTTTTAGAGGGCATTCCAGGTTCATTGAAAATATTTTTAGTAAACCCTAGTTGAATTTAAAAGGGTTCTGGAGTTTCTGTCTTCCCCAATTCAAATTTCTGATGAGAAGTAGACATGATGCACACTCTAATGCATGGACTAGCTAGGATGTGACAACTCACCCCCACTCAAAAGAATCTCGTCCTGAGATTTAGGGTCTGTCGGGAAGAAGGTGGGATACTCAAGTCGAAGACGATCCACCCTTTCCCAAGTTGCTTCTTGCTCGGAATGGTTTGACCATTGAACTTTGAGAAACTTGATATTCTGGCGTCGAGTGGTATGCTCGGCTTGATCAAGGATACGAACGGGATATTCTCCATAGGTGAGATTATCTTGGAGATCAAGCGTTTCGTGGTCTACTCCACGAATAGGATCCGAGAAGCAACGCCTGAGTTGAGAAACGTGGAAGACATCATGAAGTCTGGAAAGATGCGGAGGTATCTCCAATTGGTAGGCAACTTCTCCTCGTTTGGCAAGAATGCGAAATGGGCCAATGTAACGAGGAGCCAACTTGCCTTTGATACCGAATTGATGGGTTCCTTTTAAAGGTGTAACCCGTAGGTAAGCCTTCTCGCCAACTTCATAAGCCATAGGCATATGCTTGCGGTCATATTGGCTCTTTTGACGAGATTGGGCTGTTTTCAATTTCTCACGAATAACGCGAACCTGCTCTTCTGCTTCCTGGATCATATCCGGGCCAAAGAGTTGTCTCTCCCCGGTTTCTGACCAGTTAAGAGGCGTTCGACATTTTCGTCTATAGAGGACTTCGAAAGGAGCTTTGCCCAAGCTAGCTTGATAACTATTGTTGTAAGCGAATTCGGCGAATGGAAGGAATTTCTCCCAATTCATGCCGAAAGAGATGACAGAAGCTCGAAGCATATCCTCCAGAATTTGGTTGACTCGTTCTACCTGACCACTAGATTGAGGATGGAAGGCGGTGCTAAAGGAGAGACGAGTTCCCATAGCATTTTGGAAACTTTCCCAAAATCGAGAGGTGAAGAGACTTCCACGGTCTGAGTTAATCTCCAATGGAACACCATGAAGGGACACTATTCGGGAGATGTACAAATCAGCTAGCTGGCTAGCGGTTATACTCTCATGAACGGGTAGGAAGTGGGCTATTTTGGAAAGACGATCGACAACGACGAAGATAGCATTATTCCCTCTCTTGGTCCTGGGAAATCCGGTAATGAAATCCATACCGATTTTATCCCATTTCCATTCAAGAATTGCCAAAGGTTGAAGGGTGCCAGCAGGCTGTTGATGCTCTGCTTTAACCCGACGACAGACGTCACAATTGGCAATGTATTGAGCGATTTCTCTCTTCATCCTAGTCCACCAAAATCTCTGGCGTAGGTCTTGATACATTTTAGTACTACCGGGATGAATAGTGAGAGGGGATTCATGAGCTTCCTTAAGGATCAATTGCTGTAGCTGTTATTTCTTGGGAACCACCAAACGGTTCTCGAAGAAGATCACACCTCGTTCGTCCATGGAAAAACATTTAGCAACTCTGCTAGCGATGTTCTCCTTAATCCGAGATATTCCTCTATTATACCGCTGAGCGGTTATGATTTGATCCATAAGGTTGGGTTTCGCCACCAGGGTGGAAAGGAATCCTTGAGGAACAATGTGAAGGTTAAGCTTACTAAATTCCTCGTGGAGAAGCGGTTGACTTTGTTGTAGCATCAGGTTGTTACAGTAAGATTTACGACTTAGTGCATCGGCCATGACATTGGCTTTGCCTGGGGTGTAAGATATTCCTAAGTCGTAATCCGTAATCAGCTCAACCCAACGTCTTTGCCCGAGATTCAAATCCGATTGGGTGAAGATGTATTACAGACTTTGGTGATCGGTGTAAATTTCGCAACGATTACCAAGAAGGTAATGTCGCCATGTTTTGAGTGCATGGACCACTGCTGCAAGCTCAAGATCGTGTGTGGGATAGTTATCCTCATGTGGACGCAACTGTCGAGAAGCGTAGGCAATCACATGAAGATCTTGCATGAGTATGCAACCTAGCCCTTGTCGCGGCGTCATAATAGATAATAAAGTCCTTAGAAAAATCTGGTGGAACAAATGCACGGGAGCGGATGTCGCGTCTTTTCAGTTCTGGAAGCTGAACTTCGGACTGTGGGGTCCCTCGAACTTTTATCTTTCTTGAGGAGTTCGGTTAGAGGCTTAGCAACCTTGGAGAAATTCTCGACTAAGCGGCGGCAATAGCTCACTAAACCGAGGAAACTCCGAACTTGCTTGACCGTTTGGTGGAGTCCGATCAGGGCGGCTTGAACTTCGCTTGGGATTGACAGCAATGCCCTTACCAGAGATTACATGGCCTAGATAGGTCACTTACGGCTACCGAACTCACACTTAGAGAATTTGGCATAAAGGCGATGCTCTCGAAGTTTCATCAATACTAGCCTTAGATGTTGGCATGTTCTTCCTCATTCTTGGAGTAGATGAGTATATCATCGAGGTAAACCACTATTTAATTTATCCAAATACTCCATGAAGATCGAGTTCATTAAACGAGAGAAGATGGCTGGAGCATTGGTTAACCCGAAGGACATGACGGTGTACTCGTATTGGCCATAACGAGTAACAAAGGCCGTTTTAGGAATGTCCCCGTTCTTGATTTTGATTTGATGGTAGCCCAACCTAAAATCCATCTCGGAAAAGACTGAGGATCCAGCGAGCAGATCATACAGGTCGTTGATCCTGGGGAGCGGATACTTGTTCTTGATTGTGACCAAATTCACAGGTCGGTAATCTACAACCATCCGATCCGTTCCATCCTTCTTCTTGACGAAGAGGACGGGGCAAGCCCACGGGGAAGAGCTAGTACGGATGAAACCCTTTTGCAAGGACTCATCGAGTTGTTTCTTAAGCTCGGCTAGTTCTAGGGGTGCCATCTTATAAGGTCTTCTAGAGATTGGGACGGTTCCCGGAACAAGGTCTATCACGAACTCAACATCTCTCGTCGGTGGAACACTGGCAGTTCTTCTGAAAGACATCCGGAAATCACGGACTACGGAATATCTTCAAGGTGCGGAGCAGGGTTGGCATTTAAGGAGTAGAGCTGACGCTTAGACACTCGGGTCAAAACATTGACTGTCTTGCCCGAAGGGTGGGTGAGTTGAACAGTTCTAGTAGAGCAATCAATCTTAGCATGATGGGCTGAGATCCAGTCCATACCCAAGATGATGTTTATGTCCGAGGACTTGAGAGCTATTAGTGATGCAAGGAAGACTAATCTGTCGACAAGGATTTCATTTCCATGGCTGATTCTAGAGGTTTGCCATCTAGAACCGGGAGTTTGAATTTCCATGGAGGTGTGCATGTCACAAAATGTGGTGTTGTGCAAACGAGTATAGCTCTCAGAAATAAATGAATGAGATGCTCCAGTATCAAAGAGAACAGTTGCCGGATGGCAATTAACAAGGAGCGTACCGAGAACGACGTTGGGATCCTCATGGGTCTCCTCTGCTGAAATGTAATTGACATGGCCACGAGCAGTGGCGGCTGGTTTGGTGTAGAGCACCTTTCCTGTTGGCTTACCACGGCCAACAGACTTTCCGATCTGACTGGGGTTGTTCTGGGGACACTCACGGGTGTAGTGACCCGTCTCTCCACACTTGAAACAAGTTATCACATTGGGACGTGGAGCAGCATTAGCAGCAGGACCACCATAGGCCTTGGGCGGTGCAAACTGCTGGTTGGGGCGAGGCGCCTCAAAGTATGGCCTCGGAGTGAATCTGGGTGGCAGAGCGGTGCTTGGAATCCACACTCGGCGCTTCTGATATCCAGAGCCGGATGAAGATCCAAAGTCACGGGAGTGCTAACACGAAGCTTCAAAGTCAGACTGTCCAGTTTCAACACTGATAGCTTTGTTGACTAACTTCTGGAAGGAGGTGCACTCGTGCAGACAAAGATCACGACGAAGCTCGGGGCTAAGTCCCTTGCGGAACCTTGCCTGCTTCTTGGCGTCGGTAGATACCTCTTCAGGAGCATGACGTGCTAGATTTCCAAACTCGCGACTGTATGCATCCACAGTCAGTCTACCCTGGGTGAAGTTGCAGAACACATCCTGCTTGCGATCCATGAGACCTTCCGGAATGTGATGCTCACGGAAAACCGCATTGAACTCAGCCCAGGTAGTGATTTGGCCAACCGGGCGCATAGCCTCGAAATTCTCCCACCAAAGGCTAGCAGGGCCTTCGAGGTGATAGGCAGCAAAGGTAACCTTATCAGCTTCAGCCACGTTGGCAGAACGTAGTTTGTGGGTAATGCTGCGAAGCCAGTCATCCGCATCGAGAGGCTCAATAGAATGTTTAAACTTCGGTGGATATAGCTTGACAAAGTCATTGAGTGACACCAGGTCATTCCTTGGCTGGCGTGCAGTATTCTGCTCAATCCGCTCCAGCAAACAATTGGTCTCACGCTTGTTTCGTTCTGCCTCCATCATAACTTCGGCCAGAGAAGGCGGTTGAGGCAGATTTACATTCCTAGCTGCGCTGGCTTCTCCCTGCTCCGGAGCAGCAGGGTTGTTGCGGTGTTGACCATCCTAGGAAATAAAACAAAGGTTTAGACAAGGATGGCAAAATTTGGCAAGGAAGTGCGGAATGTAATGGATAACACGGAATGCAGAGATGTTCATCCGTATGACATGGTAATATAGAAACTGCCATATATATACCAACGGTCATACACACCATTCATAGTTTAGTACAAGCCCGGCTAGAGTACAACTACGGTGAAAGGCGTTACATCTCATCGGAAGCATTCCAAACTCCTATACTTTATTTTTCTACACTTCCGGAATAGATACACACTAAGTCATATTCCACATGTCACGCAGGACGGTGGAGATACAACTATTACAATACCAGAGATTCTACTACTAACTCAGACAGCTCCGTAGTAGTCCTCATAGAAGTCACCACCATAGCCTGGAAGCTCAACATGATCATCCGGGAACAGACGGTCCCGAGGAGCTTGTGGACCATAGGGGCTAGGATGAGGTCTTGAACCAACAAACGGTGGCCTCCGGGGACCACGGGGTGGGGTGATGCCTCCCACATCACGCCAATCCATCATGTCTGGCAGAGCAGATCTCACAGGATACAGATCCCTCATATCCATACATCCAGCTTGCACAGCCGGTGCAAACCGAGTCAAAGTGGCCCAATGATCGGCACAGGTGTTGAAAAGCTCCATTCTCAAGGCCCGATTCTCTCGGTCCTTATCCTCGAGCATCTCAGCAGTGGTGCGGGTTAGTGAGTCCTCCTGAGTGGAATTAGCATAGATGGCCTGAAGATACCCTTGCGCCCCCGAGAGCGAAGCTGGCATATAACGGAAGTCGGTGTTCCGGAGCAGGCCAGTCCTGACTCGCATGATGGTCATCATAGAGTATGCAGCATCCTGCACAGCCATCTCAATAGCGACCCTGAGTCCATAGAGTGGTGAAGGGGCTCAGTCGATCCAGGATAAGAAGGAAATATCCTGACAGTGCAGAGGTATTGGCTTTGATTAAAGTCTTGGAATTGCTCTTCGACGGTGTATTCGGGATACCAACGGTAACCCGTCTCAATCATAACCCGAACTAACATAGCCGTATGACCGGGCACATCGATGCACCTTGTCAGACGAACCACTTGGTTTTGAGCACAAGTGGCCATTTGAAAGCACAGCCACAATGCAAAGACATTAGAATTTCTAGGGAAAATCGGACAGCATAACATCTGTAAATGCTCAATAACAGATTTGAGACATTCAAATCAGATTGCAAAACCACTCAACGACATCATATCAAGGTTCCGGTTCAACTGATAACATACTAAAAGTAGTAGAAACTGAACTGAGGCTGGTAACCAACAATCCTATAAGTTACTACGGATTAGTAACACGTGAACCTGATAGAGAGAAGAGAGCCTAGTCCTACACCCACGTAGAATGAGAAGAGGATGACTCCGATCAGAGGCATAAGGTAAAGGAGTAAAAAGAGCCTTACGTCCCTCCCACAATCAAATCCCCTACATATAACTAAAGCATTTCTAGACTCGACATCGACCAGTTTGGCTTAGCGAACCTACAGGCAGTCCGGCTCTGATGCCAATGCTGTCAGGACCCCGATTCCAAGTCACATTGACCTAGCCGGTAACACTTCATATCACTTTGCGGCCTCACGCACGGTATTCCCACGGGTGTCGCCTTACCATGGCCCGGGACCGTTTGCGCCTTTTGGCTCACGTATATGATAGTGTCGCTAGCATCCACATGATAGAGAACCCGGGCCGACATGGCTAGTCATGAACCCAAAGCGATGCTAACCCATGGGGACAGGCATACATGAATCACATCGAGCATGTCGGTCATCAACGTATGAATCCGGGCTGTAGCACTGGGCTAACAGGACTCCGGTAACCTGGCTGTAGCAGGCTAAGCAGGACTCGGATGTCATCGCGTGACATTTCCCGAAGGAACAGAACACGAGAGCGAAGTGAAACACATGCCGGCCGATCAAGTGTGCGAGAGCAGTAGTCTTTGGGCTAGCAGGACTCCGGTAAACCGGGCTGTAGCGGACTACTATCGCTCAGGAAGCACTAGACTACATTTCCCCATATGAGAGGCTGCCAAGGATAAACAACTAGATTGTCGGATCCCGCTCATACCAAGCATTTCAATCATACACACAATATGCCCGATATGAGTACATACAACATGGCATCACAACAAAACTCTACAACTCAAAGTACTTTATTTAAGAGGCTCCGAGGAGCCATACATAACATAGTCATACAGATAGGGGTCACATGACCCAACACTCAAGTCATACAAACATACAAGCACATGCGGAAGCAAACTAGTCTGAGTACATACACTAAAAAGAAAGAAGGCTTGACGAAGCCCTTCTATCTACAGTGGCCCTTCACAAGCCATGGATCACCACCTGGGTGGCTAGTCACTCGTCGATGTCAAGGTCTACATAGAACCCATCAGAGGGGGCGGTGTTGTCGTCTGAAAACATTAATTAAGCAAACATGAGTACGGAGGTACTTAGCAAGTCTTACAACAGAATCCTATTATACATGCACATTCTCTAGAAGGTAGTGGAGTTATTGCAGCAAGCCAGATTTGACTCTTGGCTAAACTATCCTACGTGACACCACTTGAAAAGTATTTGTCCACACACGAGTCCATTAATCACCATCACAATACTCCACCGTGGATCCTCTCTCGACAATCTACGAGAGGGCCATCCGCGGTACTCACACTTATCTTGAGGCTTTTAGTAGTATCCATTTACTTGTCTATGAACTGCATAGGTGACCAAGAAGTCCTTTACCGCGGACACGGCTATTCTAATAATTTTATACCCTGCAGGGGTGTACTTCTTCACACAAGCTCTCACCACTTATCACCGCTACACGACATGTACTCGGCAACCTTCAAGCGGAAGCCCAGCGAGGGTGTCGGCCATGACCTGACTAAACACACGAGTCCCTAGTCCAGGTTTATCGCCTATTCGGGTTCCATCCGCAGGGAGTCCGGCCGAGGTTTCCACTAACGGCCCCGATCGATGTGTGCAGGGTTCCCGAGACACCAAACGGGCGAATCGGTACACCGGGCCACGTGCCTACTGCAACACAGCCCACCCCTAAGGTCAGCGTTGCGTGCGGCCCCCAGCATGCTACAAACACCATAAACTACTTTGCAACTCCCGGACAGAGGACAAGAGTGGTTAATAAGTCGAGAGGGTCAATTAAGGATCCCAATGCGTGGTAGTAGCTGAGTCTTAAATCACACACACAGATCTCAGTTCTTAAGGACCGCTTCAATGAAACAACCCACCATGTAATCCTACATGGCCTCTCATCGATACCTTTACCAAATCGTGTTCAACACTTCACTCTCGTTACCAACACAACCTTTCACTCTAGTTCATCATCCCGATGAGCCAGACCTGACACAACTCTAAGCATAGCAAGCACAGCATGGTAGGAAACACAAATATGGCTCAATCAAGTCCTACACATGCTAGTGGGTTTCATCTAGTTACTGTGGCAATGACAGGTCATGCAAAGGAAGTGGGTTCAACTACCGCAACGCACAAACAGTTTGAATCGCGTTGTCTTAATGCAGTAAACAAGAGCTGAAGCGAGAACATGGGTTTGTATCGAAATGATCAATGGGTTGCTTGCCTGATGTAGTGGTAGTATGATACTGCCCTTCAGACGGATATTCGGGGTTATCCTCGGAGGCAGAACCTATCACGAAAGACACATCGAACATAAAAAACACATGACAATGTGCAACAATATGATGCATGCTATGACATGCCAGTATGAAAGTGTGTTGGCCTAATGCAAGCTAGAACAGAAAGGAATGAACTCATTTGAACCAAAGATTCAAATGTTAGCTCATTAAACATCGCCATAATAGTGCATTATCTTATTCTGGTTAAACAGCAAGGTTAACTTGTTCTATCATGCATGAACAATACCAATGGATAGATTGATTTTTTCTGATCAAAATTCATATGTAGAACTTTGCATTTGGAGTTACAGATTAATTTCTATGATTTTTTGAAATTTGCAACAATTTCTGGAATTTCCTGAAAACAAATAAATCCATAAATTAGTTATTGCGTCAGCAGTGCGTCAGGGTGACGTCAGTGGTCAACGGGGGCGTCCAGGTCAACCTGACCAGTGGGTCCCGCATGTCAGTAGCTAATTAAACTAACTAATTTTAATTAAAACTGAACTGGGTTAATTAGCAGAGGGGGCCCCACTAGTCAACTCCGTCAACGGGGTCAAACCCGCCGACGTTTAGCCGCCAGCGAAGCCAGACGTGGCGGCGAGAGTGTGATTGTGCATTCCGGCGACCAAAATGACGGCGGAGACCATCTACGGGTAGCCGGAGACAAGCCGCGGCGTTTGGTGGCGGTGGTTGAGCTCGGGATGGCCGGAAACGTCGCCTGCGATGAGCTAGGCGGTCGCCGGAGTCGGGTGAAAGTGAACCCGAGGCTTCGGGACACGGCGAGGTGCGTGGAGTGGTGCTACAGGTTCCTGGGGGTGTGGTGAAGTTAGTGGACAAGGTGGCGAGGCCAGAGGGTGGCCGGAGTCACGTCGGCGACGAGCTCGGCGGTGGCGCGTGCGGTGATGCTTCGTGCGGAAGCTACGGTGCACGGGAAGGCGAACAGAGAGGATGGAGAGGTAGCTGGGCTCACGGCGAGTGCGGCGAAGCAGTCGGTGAGGTCGGGGACGAGGTGATGCGGTGGCGACGGCGATGGGGATCTCCGGTGGTGATCGACGGAGACGGGGTCGGTGAAGGTATTGCAGGGCGTGCGAGTGCTCGGGGCTCGGCCCGCTCGATGTAGTCGACGACGGCGGAGCGAACGGGCATGGTGTTGCAGCACGGGGACGACGGAGGGCGCGACTACGTCGGCGGTGCGGCGGCAGGTGCGGCGGCCATGGTGCGGGAGAGCGAGGGAGAGAGGAAGGGGGCGAGTGAGGTGTCCACGGGGTAGGGGTGGCGCCGTGGAGCCTGACCAGCGTCGGTAGCGAAGCGGCAAGCTCTTTGGCGCCGTGGCGACTCGCGCTTCGCCGACGTCGCCTACGTACTGCGTGGCAAAGATGAAGCAGCTGGCTGGCATGGGCCAGCACAGTGCTGGGACGCCAGGTGGGCCGGGGCTTGGATTCGGCTAGGTAAGAGGTTTTCCCATTTGTTTCTGTTTTCTAGAAATACCTAGGCAACTCCAAAAATCAGCAAACTGCACATGGTCCTTAGTTGGAATATATCCAGCATGGAACATTTTAATTTGGGGTTATTTGAGCATTTGAAATATTTTATATAATTTAAATGCCCAAACTCAAATATCTAAAGATTTAATCTAGTGACCTTAAAGTGACCTAGAAATTTGTGCATCACTTCTGACAGTGGTTTAGGACCAAGGCAAAGGTGATGAACATTTTTAGAGGGCATTTCAGGTTCATTGAAAATATTTTTAGTAAACCCTAGTTGAATTTAAAAGGGTTCTGGGGTTTCTGTCTTCCCCAATTCAAATTTCTGATGAGAAGTAGACATGATGCACACTCTAATGCATGGACTAGCTAGGATGTTACATTGGTACGGCACACTGTGGCCATGCCTGCCCTTTGCGAACGGGCAGGGATGGGCCGCACGGTGGCCGCACCCCGTCCCATCCATAGTCACGAAGGCAGGAGGTGGTTGGAGTCGCGGGCCGACTCCCCATAGCCGGCTCCTCTGGAAGCCGCCAGTTGGGAGTCGGCTTATCTCGAAGCCGTCTCTGGGTCTCGGCCGTGAGGGGCAGTCGGCGGCTCTGCCGCCGACTCTCAAAAAGCGGCTCTTCGTCTTGGGGTCTTGAGGGGCGCAGCCTGCCCCGATGTCTTGAAAGGTCCGGGGGCTCGGGTTTGCCTACCCGCGGCCCATTACTCCGACAACAGGCGTCCACCAGCCGCTGCACTAGCCCGAAGAAGCTCCCAGGCATGGCTTCTGTATGCCACAACCGAACTATGAGGCCCTTCATGGCCTGTTAGGCGACCTTGTGGAGCTCGACCAGCTACTTCAGCTGGTCGCTCAGGCTGCCGGATGTTCGGCCTCGGCATCTGAGACGAACACCTTCTCCGTCGAGCTCCTTCTTCATTTCGGTAGAACGCAGCGGCATCGGACACACCATGAGGCAGATCGTGAAGGCTCTGGAGAGCTCCGGATTGGGTAAGTAACAAATAATTGACTTTCACGTGCTTGCTTTGCATAAAGAATGCCTTACCCGCCGCTATCTTCCTTATCGCCTCAATCTCCTGGAGGGCCTTTTTGGCTTCGGCCTTAGTGGCTTTGGCACTCTCAAGAGCCGAGGCAAGCTCGGACTCTCGAGTCCTCGAGTCACGCTCCAAACTCTCGTGTTTTTCCACGAGAGTCTGGAGCTGTTGCCGCACCTCCGCCACCCGCGCCTCCTGCTTCTCTCGCTCGGTGCGCTCCGCGACCGCTTTGTCTTCGGCCACGGACACCGCTTCCTTCAGGGTCGCCACCTCGTTCGTGGCCCCTGCAGTACCCACGTTATTCCTGTTATTTTTTGCAACCAAATCCTTTCTATAAGGTATTACTTTAATAAGGTATTACTTATCTTCCTTCTCCTCGAGCTGCTTCTTGGCAAGGCCGAGCTCGTTCTCGGGCCACTTGAGGCTCTGCTTCAATGCATTGACCTCCGCAGTCAGTGCGGCAGAGGTCAGCAGCGCAGCCTGCATTCTCATATTGACATACTTATGTTAGACTCCTGCATGTATCTTTTTAGATCCTCAGTCCGGCTTTTCTTTCCGAACACCGAACTAAGCATCAGGGGCTACTGTCTATGCAGTTATCTTCTTACATATCTTAAAAACTTACCTCAAAGCCTGTTAGAAGGTTGTTGCAGGCTTCAGTCAGCCCTCTCTTGGCGGACTGAACTTTCTGGATCACCACACTCATAATAGTGCGGTGCTCCTCGTCGATGGAGGCGCTGTTAAGCGCCTCCAGCAAGCTATCCGGTGCCTCCGGTTGGACGGAGGACACCAGCGTCGCAGTCTTGCCCTTCTTACGAGGGGGCCGCCTGCCGGACTTCGGAACCGCTGAAGGTTCCGGTACGGAGTCCGGACCAGGGTCGGACTTAGAGCCCTTTTGGGTTTCATCCCTTTCGCGCATGGAGTCCGGGAGGTTGCCTTGCGGCACCTCCTGGGCCACCTCCTCCTGACTATGCCCCACTTGGGGCCCCACCTCGGCGTCATCAGCGGCGCGAGGAGAGGAGGCGGCCGAAAGTGAAGTGCGCCCCACATCTGACGAATCCAGGGACCCGCTCGACGAAGCGGCGAGCTCGTCCTTGGGCGGGATGCATGGTCGTGTTCGGCGTTAGAAGACACTATGCGACAAATGAAAAACCATGAATAATTCCGGAATCCGGACACTTACGATCTCGCCAGGGGCTTGGCCCTTGTTGGCCACTCCTTGTCGTCGTCGGCGGCGTTGGCGGAGGAGTTCGGAGGACGGGTCCTTCCTTTCTTGGACCCTCCGGCCTCTCCAGTTGGGGCGGCCTTCCTTTTCTTCTCTCCCCCCGTTGGGGGAGAAGCTTCTTTTTCCTCCTCCTCGTCTTCAGGGGAGGATTCCGCCTCGGAGTCGTCGGACGATGAGTCCGACAACACCTGGCGCCGGGCGCTCCTTCGAGTCCCCGTGGCCTCCTTCTTGGCCTTCTTCTCCGGCACCACGTAAGGTGTCGGAGCCAGCAGGCGTCCGCTGGGTCTTCTGGCAAGGGAGCCGGACAGTTAACCTGCCCGGACGTGTTACGCCAGTCCTGTCAAAGGTAAGGGAGTTTAGACCCCACATAGAGTCAAACTATGAAAAACAAGAGTCCTGTGAGGGGAAAAATTAACTTACCTCGCTAGCTTGACGCTGCGAGCTAAATCCGCGATCTTCGGTAGCGAATGAGGGAGCCTCGGCGCCCTTGAACAGCACCTTCCAAGCATCTTCGTACGTAGTGTCGAAGAGCCTTTTCAGAGTTTGGTGCTGTGCCGGATCGAACTCCCACAATTTGAAGGCCCGTTGTTGGCATGGGAGGATCCGGCGAATGAGCATAACCTGGACTACGTTGACAAGCCTGAGATTCTTGTTCATCAGGGTTTGTATGCAGGTTTGGAGTCCGGTTAGCTCTTCCGAATCACCCCACGCCAGGCCCGTCTCTTTCCAAGAGGTGAGCCGCGTAGGGAAACCAGACCCAAATTCGGGGGCCACTGCCCATTTAGGGTCGCGCGGCTCGGTGATGTAGAACCACCCCGATTGCCACCCCTTTATTGTCTCCACAAAGGAGCCCTCAGGCCATAGGACCTTGGCCATCTTGCCAACCATGGCGCCTTCGCACTCAAGACTGCATGCCGCCCACTACCTTGGCTTGCGTTGAATGTCTTGATCATAGGCGAAGTGGGGCTGATGAAGGAAGGCCTCGCACACGACGATGAACGCCGATATGTTGAGGATGAAATTCGGGGCCAGATCGTTGAAATCCAGGCCGTAGTAGAACATGAGCCCCCGGACAAATGGGTGAAGTGGAAAACCTAGTCCGCGGAGGAAGTGGGTGAGGAACACCACCCTCTCATGGGGCCTGGGGGTGGGGATGAGCTGCCCCTCATCGGGGAGCCGATGCGCGATGTCGCCGGACAAGTATCCGGCCTTCCGCAGCTTTTTTACTTGACCCTCCGTGACGGAGGAGACCATCCACTTGCCTCCCGCTCCGGACATGGCTGGAGAAGGTCGAGGAGGGATGTGCGGACTTGGGCGCTGGAGCTCGAGTGCGTGGAAATAGATGAGCAAAGGAGGAAGAAGGCGTAGGTGAAAAGGGTGGATCCTTATCCCCTTATATGGACAGACGAAGCTATGCGTCCCCCACCAGCCTGGTAAAACTCGCTTATCTCCCAAGCGCCGTAATCAATGGCGCGGTTGGGTTACCCACGCCCATATTGATGAGAATCCCGGAACAAGGGGGAACGATCTCCGCTTTGATAAGACGTGCCAAGGAGACCGCCTCGCTAAACGCGCTGAGGTGGAACGGCAAAAAACGATTCGAATAAAGGCCTGGCCGTGGTGTGATGTCACGCCGCGGAATACGTCAGCAGATATGTGTAAAAGATTATTCTCTCTACGGTGGCATGTGGAACTTGTTTTGTAGAGCCGGAAACTATCCTTGCATTCAAAACCTTCTATGAAGAATTCGCAGGAGGAACCCGCATTGCAATGCCGAAGACAATATGCGCGCCGGACTCGTCGTCATTGAAGCCTGGTTCGAGGACTCTTGAGGAGTCTGTACTAGAGGGTGTCCGGATAGCCGAACTATCATCTTTGGCCGGACTCCTAGACTACGAAGATACAAGATTGAAGACTTTGTCCCGTGTCTGGATGGGACTTTCCTTGGCGTGGAAGGCAAGCTTAGCGATACGGATATGTAGATCTCCTACCATTGTAACCGACTCTGTGTAACCCTAACCCTATTCGGTGTCTATATAAACCGAAGGGTTTTAGTCCGTAGGACGAACAACAATCATACCATAGGCAAGCTTCTAGGGTTTAGCCTCTCTGATCTCGTGTTAGATCTACTCTTGTACTACCCATATCATCAATATTAATCAAGCAGGAGTAGGGTTTTACCTCCATCGAGAGGGCCCGAACCTGGGTAAAAACATTGTGTCCCTTGTCTCCTGTTACCATCCGCCTAGACGCACAGTTCGGGACCCCCTACCCGAGATCCGCCGGTTTTGACACCGACAGGTGGCAAACGGGGTGGTTCTACATCGCCGAGCCGCGCGACCCTAAATGGGAAGCGGCCCCCGAATTTAGGTCTGGTTTCCCTACGCGGCTCACCTCTTGGAAAGAGATGGTCCTGGCGTGGGGTGATTCGGAAGAGCTAACCGGACTCCAAACCTGCATGCTAACCCTGATGAACAAGAATCTCAGGCTTGTCAACATAGTCCAGGTTATGCTCATCCGTCGGATCCTCCCATGCCAACAACGGGCCTTTAAATTGTGGGAGTTCGATCCGGCACAGCACCAAACTCTGAAAAGGCTCTTCGACACTACGTACGAAGATGCTTGGAAGGTGTTGTTCAAGGGCGCCGAGGCTCCCTCATCCGCTACCGAAGATCGCGGATTTAGCTCGCAGCGTCAAGCTAGCGAGGTAAGTTATTTTCCCCCTCATGGGACTCTTGTTTTTTATAGTTTGACTCTATGTGGGATCTAAACTCCCTTACCTTTGACAGGACTAGCGTAACACGTCCGGGCAGGTTAACTGTCCGGCTCCCTTGCCAGAAGACCCAGCGGACGCCCGCTTAGCGGGGCTGCTGGCTCCGGCACCTTACGTGGTGCCGGAGAAGAAGGACAAGAAGGAGGCCACGGAGACTCGAAGGAGTGCCCGGCGCCAGGTGTTGTCGGACTCATCGTCCGACGACTCCGAGGCGGAATCCTCCCCTGAAGATGAGGAGGAGGAAAAAGAAGCTCTCCCCCAGCGGGGGGAGAGAAGAAAAGGAAGGCCGCCCCAACTGGGGAGGCCGGAGGGTCCAAGAAAGGAAGGACCCTTCCTCCGAACTCCTCCGCCAACACTGACGACGGCGACGAGGAGTGGCCAACAAGGGCGAAGCCCCTGGAGAGATCGTAAGTGTCCGGATTCCGGAATAATTCATGGTTTTTCATTTGTCGCATAGTGTCTTCTAACGCCGAACACGACCATGCTGCCTGCCCAAGGACGATCTCGCCACTTCGTCGAGCGGGTCCCTGAATTCGTCAGATGTGGAGAGCACTTCACTTCCGGCCGCCTCCTCTCCTCGCGCCATTGATGATGCCGAGGTGGGGCCCCAAGAGGGGCCTGTGTTGGGGAACGTAGTAATTTCAAAAATTTTCCTACGATCACGCAAGACCATGGTGATGGCATAGCAACGAGAGGGAAGAGTGTCCGTCCACGTACCCTCGTAGACCGAAAGCGAGGCGTTATAACAACGCGGTTGATGTAGTCGACGTCTTCACGATCCGACCGATCCAAGCACCGAGCGTCACGGCACCTCCGAGTTCTGCACACGTTCAGCTCGATGGCGATCCCGGACTCCGATCCAGCAAAGTGTCGGGATGAGTTCCGTCGACCTGACGGCGTGGTGGCGATGATGATGCTCCACCGACGCGGGGCTTCGCCTAAGCTCCTGACGATATGACTTCACCGCAGAGGGCTTCGCCTAAGCTCATGACGATATGACCGAGGTGGAATATGGTGGAAGGGGCACCGCACTGCGGCTAAGGAAAGATCCGTAGATCAACTTGTGTGTCATGGGGTGCCCTGCCCTGTATATAAAGGAGGGAAGGGAGGGGCTGGCCGGCCACCTATGGCTGCGCCGGGAGTCCTACTCCCAGGGAGTAGGATTCCCCCAATCCTAGTCCAACTAGGGTTTGACCAAGGGAGAGGGAGAGAGGCGCCACCCCTTCTCCTAATCCTAATAGGACTAGGGAAGGGGAAGGCTGCGCCAGCATATGGCCCCCTTTCTCTTTTCCCTAAGGCCCATCAAGGCCCATTGACCCCGGGAGGTTCGGTAACCCCGGTACTCGTAAAATTCCCAATTTCACCGGAGTGATTCCGAGTCAAACATAGGCTTCAATATATCAATCTTTATGTCTCGACCATTTGAGACTCCTCGTCATGTCCGTGATCTCATCCGGGACTCGAACAACCTTGGTACATCAATATCATATAAACTCATAATAAGCATCATCGAAACGTTAAGCGTGCGGACCCTACGGGTTCGAGAACTATGTAGACATGACCGAGACACCTCTCGGTCAATAACCAATAAGCGGGACCTGGATGCCCATATTGGCTCCTACATATTCTCGAAGATCTTTATCGGTCAGACCGCATAACAACATCGTTGTTCCCTTTGTCATCGGTATGTTACTTGCCCGAGATTCGATCGTCGGTATCAATACCTAGTTCAATCTCGTTCTTGGCAAGTCTCTTTTCTCGTTCCGTAATACATCATCTCACAACTAACACATTTAGTTGCAATGCTTGCAAGGCTTATGTGATGTGCATTACCGAGAGGGCCGAGAGATACCTCTCCGACAATCGGAGTGACAAATCCTAATCTCGAAATATGCCAACCCAACATGTACCTTGGAGACACCTGTAATGTACCTTTATAATCACCCGATTCGTTGTGACGTTTGGTAGCACCCAAAGTGTTCCTCGGGCAAGCGGAGTTGCATAATCTCATAGTCATAGGAACATGTATAAGTCATGAAGAAAAGCACTAGCAACAAACTATACGATCAGGTGCTATGCTAATGGAATGGGTCATGTCAATCAGATCATTCAACCAATGATGTGATCCCGTTAATCAAATAACAACTCCTTGTTCATGGTTAGGAAACATAACCATCTTTGATTAACGAGCTAGTCAAGTAGAGGCATACTAGTGACACTCTGTAGGTTTATGTATTCACACATGTATTATGTTTCCGGTTAATACAATTCTAGCATGAATAATAAACATTTATCATGATATAAGGAAATAAATAATAACATTATTATTGCCTCTAGGGCATATTTCCTTGATCTCCCACTTGCACTAGAGTCAATAATCTAGTTCACATCGCCATGTGATTTAACATCAATAGTTCACATCTATATGTGGTTAACACCCATAGTTCACATCGACATGTGACCAACACCCAAAGGGTTTACTAGAGTCGATAATCTAGTTCACATCGCTATGTGATTAACACCCAAAGAGTACTAAGGTGTGATCATGTTTTGCTTGTGAGATAATTTTAGTCAGCGGTCTGTCACATTCAGAGCCGTAAGTATTTTGCAAATTTCTATGTCTACAATGCTCTGCGGAGCTACTCTAGCTAATTGCTCCCACTTTCAATATGTATCTAGATTGAGACTCGAGTCATCTAGATTAGTGTTAAAACTTGCATCGGCGTAACCTTTTACGATTGAACCTTTTTCACTTCCATAATCGAGAAACATATCCTTATTCTACTAAGGATAATTTTGACCGCTGTCCATTGATCTACTCCTAGATCTCTATTGCACTCCTTGCCAATCTTAGTGGTAGGGTATGCAATAGATCTGGTACACAACATGACATACTTTATAGAACCTATGGCTGATGCATAGGGAATGACTTTCATTCTCTTTCTATCTTCTGCCGTGGTCGGGTTTTGAGTCTTACTCAATCTCACACCTTGTAACACAGGCAAGAACTCTTTCTTTGACTGTTCCATTTTGAACTACTTCAAAATCTTGTCAAGATATGTATTCATTGAAAAACTTATCAAGCGTCTTGATCTATCTCTATAGATCTTGATGCTCAATATATAACAGCTTCACGAGGTCTTTCTTTGAAAAACTCCTTTCAAATACTCCTTTATGCTTTGCAGAATAATTCTACATTATTTCGATCAACAATATGTCATTCACATATACTTATCGAAATCTTGTAGTGCTCCCACTCACTTTCTTGTAAATCAGGCTTCTCCAAAAGTCTGTAAAAACCATATGCTTTGATCAAATCATCAAGCATATATTCCAACTCGAGATGCTTGCACCAGTCCATAGATGGATCATTGGAGCTTGCACATTTTGTTAGCTCCTTTAGGATTGACAAAACCTTCTGGTTGCATCATATACAACTCTTCTTTAATAAATCCATTAAAGAATGTAGTTTTGACATCCATTTGCCGATTTCATAAAATGTGGCAATTGCTAACATGATTCGGACAGACTTAAGCATCGCTACAGTTGAGAAAATCTCATTGTAGTCAACACCTTGAACTTGTCAAAACCTTTTTGCGACAAGTCGAGCTTTGTAGATAGTAACACTACTATCAACATCTGTCTTCCTCTTGAAGATCCATTTATCTACATGGCTTGCGATCATCGAGCAAGTCAATCAAAGTCCATACTTTGTTCTCATACATGGATCCTATCTCAGATTTCATGGTCTCAAGCCATTTCGCGGAATCTGGGCTCATCATCGCTTCCTCATAGTTCGTAGGTTCATCATGGTCTAGTAACATGACTTCTAGAATAAGATTACCGTACCACACAGTGCGGATCTTACTCTGGAAGACCCACGAGGTTTAGTAACAACTTGATCTGAAGTTTCATGATCATCATCATTAACTTCCTCACTAATTGGTGTAGGAATCACTGGAACTGATTTCGTGATGAACTACTTTCCAATAAGGGAGAAGGTACAATTACCTCATCAAGTTCTACTTTCCTCCCACTCACTTCTTTCGAGAGAAACTTCTTCTCTAGAAAGGATCCATCTTAGCAACGAAAAACTTGCCTTCGGATCTGTGATAGAAGGTGTACCCAATAGTTACCTTTGGGTATTCTATGAAGGCGCACTTCTCCGATTTGGGTTCGAGCTTATCGGTGAAAACTTTTCACATAAGCATCACAACTCAAACTTTAAGAAACGACGACTTAGGTTTCTTGCTAAACCATAGTTCATACGGTGTCATCTCAGCGGTTTAGATGGTGCCCTATTAAGCGTGAATGCAGCTGTCTCTAATGCATAACCCCAAAACGATAGTGGTAAATCGGTAAGATACATCATAGATCGCACCATATCATAATAAAAGTACGGTTCTGACGTTCGGACACACCATAACGTTGTGGTGTTCCGGTGGCGTGAGCTGTGAAACTATTCCACATTGTTTTCATTGAAGACCAAACTCGTAACTCAAATATTCATCTCCACGATCAGATCGCGAAACTTTATTTTCTTATTACGATGATTTTCCACTTCACTCTGAAATTCTTTGAACTTTTCAACTATTTCAGACTTATGTTTCATCAAGTAGATATACCCATATCTGCTCAAATCATCTTGTGAAGGTCAGAAAATAACGATACTTGCCACGAGCATCAACACTCATTGGATCGCATACATCGGTATGTATTATTCCCAATAAGTCAGTAGCTTGTTCCATTGTTCGGAGAAGCGGAGTTTTAGTCATCTTGCCCAAAAGGCACGGTTCGCAAGCATCAAATGATTCATAATCAAGTGATTCCAAAAGTCCATCAACATGGATTTTCTTCATCGCTTTACACCAATATGACCTAAGCGGCGATTGCCACAAATAAGTTGCACTATCATTATTAACTTTGCATCTTTTGGTTTCAATATTATGAATATGTGTATCACTATGATCGAGATCCAATGAACCATTTTCATTGGGTGTGTAACCATATAAGGTTTTATTCATGTAAGCAGAACAACAATTTATTCTCTTACTTAAATGAATAACCGTATTGCAATAAACATGATCAAATCATATTTATGCTCAACACCAAATAACACTTATTTAGGTTCCACACTAATCCCGAAAGTATAGGGAGTGTGCGATGATGATCAATCTTGGAACTACTTCCAACACTCATCGTCACTTCCCTTCAACTAGTTTCATTCATTCGCAACTCCGTTTCAAGTTACTACTCTTAGCAACGAACCAGTATCAAATACCGAGGGGTTACTATAAACACTAGTAAAATACACATCAATAATCTGTATATCAAATATACCTTGTTCACTTTGCCATCCTTCTTATCCACCAAATACTTGGGGTAGTTCCGCTTCTAGTGACCAGTTCCATTGCAGCAAAAGCACTTAGTCTCGGGCTTAGGTCCAGACTTGGGCTTCTTCACTTGAGCAACAACTTGCTTGCCGTTCTTCTTGAAGTTCCCTTCTTCCCTTTGCCCTTTTCCTTGAGACTAGTGGTCTTGTCAACCATCAACACTTGATGTTTTCTTGATTTCTACCTTCACGATTTTAGCATCGCGAAGAGCTCGAGAATCTTTTCGTCATCCCTTGCATACTATAGTTCATCACGAAGTTCTACTAACTTAGTGATGGTGACTAGAGAATTCTGTCAATCACTATCTTATCTGGAAGATTAACTCCACTTGATTCAAGCGATTGAAGTACTCAGACAATCTGAGCACATGCTCACTAGTTGAGCGATTCTCCTCCATCTTTTAGCTATAGAACTTGTTGGAGACTTCATATCTCTCAACTCGGGTATTTGCTTGAAATATTAACTTCAATTCTGGAACATCTCATATGGTCCATGACGTTCAAAACGTCTTTGAAGTCCCGATTCTAAGCCGTTAAGCATGGTGCACTAAACTATCAAGTAGTCATCATATTGAGCTAGCCAAACGTTCATAACGTCATATCTGCTCATATTGAGCTAGCCAAGCGTTCATAACGTCGCATCTGCTCCTGCAATAGGTCTGTCACCTAGCGGTGCATTAAGGACATAATTCTTCTGCGCAGCAATGAGGATAAACCTCAGATCACGGATCCAATCCGCATCATTGCTACTAACATCTTTCAATACAATTTTCTCTAGGAACACATATGAAAACATAGGGAAGCAACAACGCGAGCTATTGATCTACAACATAATTTGCAAAATACTACCGGGACTAAGTTCATGATAAATTAAAGTTCAATTAATCATATTACTTAAGAACTCCCACTTAGACAGACATCTCTCTAGTCATCTAAGTGATTACGTGATCCAAATCAACTAAACCATGTCCGATCATCACGTGAGATGGAGTAGTTTCAATGGTGAACATCACTATGTTGATCATATCTACTATATGATTCACGCTCGACCTTCGGTCTCCGTGTTCGAGGTCATATCTTATATGCATAGCTCGTCAAGTATAACCTGAGTATTCTGTGTGCAACTGTTTTGCACCCGTTGTATTTGAGCGTAGAGCCTATCACACCCGATCATCACGTGGTGTCTCAGCACGAAGAACTTTCATAGCGGTGCATACTCGGGAGAACACTTCTTGATAATTTTAGTGAGAGATCATCTTATAATGCTACCGTCAATCAAAGCAAGATAAGATGCATAAAGGATAAACATCACATGCAATCAATATAAGTGATATGATATGGTCATCATCATCTTGTGCTTGTGATCTCCATCGCCAAGCACCGTCATGATCACCATCGTCACCGGTAGCGACACCTTGATCTCCATCGTAGCATCGTTGTCGTCTCGCCAACTATTGCTTCTCGACTATCGCTACTGCTTAGTGATAAAGTAAAGCAATTACATGGCGTTGCATTTCATACAATAAGCGACAACCATATGGCTCCTGCCGATTGCCGATAACTTCGGTTACAAAACATGATCATCTCATACAATAAAATATAGCATCACGTCTTGACCATATCACATCACAACATGCCTGCAAAAACAAGTTAGGCGTCCTCTACTTTGTTGTTGCAAGTTTTACGTGGCTGCTACGGGCTGAGCAAGAACCGTTCTTACCTCGCATCAAAACCACAGCGATACTTCGTCAAATAGACTCCGTTTAACCTTCTCAAGGACGGGCGTAGCCTTTCAGTTCAACTAAAGTGAGAGAGCAGACACCCGCGGTCACCTTTAAGCAACGAGTGCTCACAGCGGTGAAACCAGTCTCGCGTAAGCGTCTGGCGTAATGTCGGTCCGGGCGCTTCATCTCACAATACCGCTGAACCAAAGTATGACATGCTGGTAGGCAGTATGACTTGTATCGTCCACAACTCACTTGTGTTCTACTCGTGCACATGACATCAACGCATAAAACCAGGCTCGGATGCCTTTGTTGGGGAGCGTAGTAATTTCAAAAATTTTCCTACGATCACGCAAGACCATGGTGATGGCATAGCGAGAGGAAGAGTGTCCGTCCACGTACCCTCGTGAGACCGAAAGCGGAAGCGTTATAACAACGCGGTTGATGTAGTCGACGTCTTCACGATCCGACCGATCCAAGCACCGAGCGTCACGGCACCTCCGAGTTCTGCACACGTTCAGCTCGATGGCGATCCCGGACTCCGATCCAGCAAAGTGTCGAGGATGAGTTCCGTCGACGACGGCGTGGTGGCGATGATGATGCTCCACCGGCGAGGGCTTCGCCTAAGCTCCACGACGATATGACTTCACCAGCGCGAGGCTTCGCCTAAGCTCGCGACGATATGACGAGGTGGAATATGGTGGAAGGGGCACCGACACAGCTAAGGAAAGATCCGTAGATCAACTTGTGTGTCATGGGGTGCCCTCTGCCCTGTATATAAAGGAGGGAAGGGAGGGGCTGGCCGGCCACCTATGGCTGCGCTGGGAGTCCTACTCCCACCGGGGTAGGATTCCCCCAATCCTAGTCCAACTAGGGTTTGACCAAGGGGAGAGGGAGAGGCGCCACCCCTTCTCCTAATCCTAATAGGACTAGGGAAGGGGAAGGCTGCGCCAGCATATGGCCCCTTTCTCTTTTCCCTAAGGCCCATCAAGGCCCATTGACCCCGGGAGGTTCGGTAACCCCGGTACTCGGTAAAATTCCCAATTTCACCCGGAGTGATTCCGAATCAAACATAGGCTTCAATATATCAATCTTTATGTCTCGACCATTTCGAGACTCCTCGTCATGTCCGTGATCTCATCCGGGACTCGAACAACCTTGGTACATCAATATCATATAAACTCATAATAAGCATCATCGAAACTTTAAGCGTGCGGACCCTACGGGTTCGAGAACTATGTAGACATGACCGAGACACCTCTCGGTCAATAACCAATAGCGGGACCTGGATGCCCATATTGGCTCCTACATATTCTCTGAAGATCTTTATCGGTCAGACCGCATAACAACATCGTTGTTCCCTTTGTCATCGGTATGTTACTTACCCGAGATTCGATCGTCGGTATCAATACCTAGTTCAATCTAGTTCTTGGCAAGTCTCTTTTCTCGTTCCGTAATACATCATCTCACAACTAACACATTTAGTTGCAATGCTTGCAAGGCTTATGTGATGTGCATTACCGAGAGGGCCCAGAGATACCTCTCCGACAATCGGAGTGACAAATCCTAATCTCGAAATATGCCAACCCAACATGTACCTTCGGAGACACCTGTAATGTACCTTTATAATCACCCGATTCGTTGTGGCGTTTGGTAGCACCCAAAGTGTTCCTCGGGCAAGCAGGAGTTGCATAATCTCATAGTCATAGGAACATGTATAAGTCATGAAGAAAAGCACTAGCAACAAACTATACGATCAGGTGCTATGCTAATGGAATGGGTCATGTCAATCAGATCATTCAACCAATGATGTGATCCCGTTAATCAAATAACAACTCCTTGTTCATGGTTAGGAAACATAACCATCTTTGATTAACGAGCTAGTCAAGTAGAGGCATACTAGTGACACTCTGTAGGTTTATGTATTCACACATGTATTATGTTTCCGGTTAATACAATTCTAGCATGAATAATAAACATTTATCATGATATAAGGAAATAAATAATAACATTATTATTGCCTCTAGGGCATATTTCCTTCAGCCTGGTCAGGAGGAGGTGGCCCAGGAGGTGCCGCAAGGCAACCTCCCAGACTCCAGGCGCGAAGGGGATGAAACCCCCAAGGGCTCTAAGTTCGACCGTGGTCCGGACTCCGTACCGGAACCTTCAGTGGTTCCGAAGTCCGACAGGCGGCCCCCTCGTAAGAAGGGCAAGACTGTGACGCCGGTGTCCTCCGTCCAACCGGAGGCACCGGATAGCTTGCTGGAGGCGCTTAACAGCGCCTCCATCGATGAGGAGCACCGCACTGTTATGAGTGTGGTGATCCAGAAAGTTTAGTCCGCCAAGAGCGGGCTGACTGAAGCCTACAACAGCCTTCTAACAGGCTTTGAGGTAAGTTTTTAAGATATGTAAGAAGATAACCGCATAGACAGTAGCCCCTGATGCTTAGTTCGGTGCTCGGAAAGAAAAGCTGGACTGAGGATCTAAAAAGATATACGCAGGAGTCTAACATAAGTATGTCAATATGGGAATGCAGGCTGCGCTGCTGACCTCTGCCAGCCTTGCTGCAGAGGTCAATGCATCAAGCGAGCCTCGGCGGTCGAGAACGAGCTCGGCCTTGCCAAGAAGCAGCTCGTGGACAAGGAAGGTAAGTAATACCTTATTAAAGTAATACCTTATAGAAAGGATTTGGTTGCAAAAAATAACAGGAATAACGTGGGTACCGCAGGGGCCACGAACGAGGTGGCGACCCTGAAGGAAGCGGTGTCCGTGGCCGAAAACAAAGTGGCCGCGGAGCGCACCGAGCGAGAGAAGCAGGAGGCGCGGGTGGCGGAGGTGGGGCAAGAGCTCCAGACTCTCGTGGAAAACCACAAGAGTTTGGAGCGTGACTTGAGGACTCGAGAGTCCGAGCTTGCCTCGGCTCTTGAGAGTGCCAAAGCCGCTAAGACCGAAGCCTAAAAGGCCCTCCAGGAGATTGAGGCGATAAGGAAGATAGCGGCGGGTAAGGCATTCTTTATGCAAAGCAAGCACGTGAAAGTCAATTATTTGTTACTTACCCGAATCCGGAGCTCTCCGGGAGCCTTCGCCGATCTGCCCCGCAGTGTGTCCGATGCCGCCGCGTTCTACCGAGCTGAAGAAGGGAGCTCGACAGAGAAGGTGTTCTGGTCTCAGTATGCTGAGGCCGAACATCTGGTGCCCCTGAGCGACCAGCTGAAGCAGCTGGTTGAGCTCCACAAGGTCGCCAAACAGGACATGAAGGGCCTCACAGTTCAGCTGTGGCCTCTGAAGCCATGCACAGGAGCTGCCGGGCTAGTCGGCGGCTAGTGGGCCTTTGTCCATGGATTGAAGTCATCAAGCGTTCCGTCTGCATTGAAGGTGCCTGTCGGGCCCTTGCCCGTGCTAAAGTGCACTGGGGCAAGATGGACGCTGAGAAGCTTGTGACGGACGTGCCGCCGCCGGGCAAGGGGCATCGCAAGCCCGAGATGTACTATGAGGGCGTCCTGAAGGGTTCCCGCCTTATAGCGGGTGAATGCTCCAAAGATGTAATATTTGAGTAGACTCGCATTTGTTATCATGTGCACTGAAAACTTGTTCATATGCGCTAAGCAACGCTTTTGAATTTAAAATATTACCTTCTGTGCGGCCGTTTAACAAATTTGAGAGATGGCGAGTCGTTGGCTTCAGCCCCCATGCCACGAGTGCTGGGGTGTTCGGGATGAATTTGAGCGATCTTGTTCCCATTCTTGGGTCCTTCGAGGGAGGCGCTCAACGCGACGAACAAGGCAACCAGACTATAATGCTTGAACACTCTCACTTAGCCATAGAATTCTATAATTTTAAATTTCAGCGAAGCCCCTATTATTCGGAAGACCGAGTTCGGGGCGCTATCCACGCCTTGGCCGGACAATGCCGACTCCTCGCTCTAAGCGGCATAAGTCTTTAGGGACCCAAAAAAACCTCTCGAACAGCGACCGGCTCTCGCCCTATCATGACGGTCAGTTTTAGCTTTCTCCACTGAGGTGCTCAACCCAGCTCAACCGGGGCACAATCGCAGTGGTTCTCCCAGCTACCTTAGCCGATGTAACGGAACGTAAGGTACCAAAACATGGGAGCCGGGCAAACCCAACTATTGACCCAAGACATGATTCGGAGCCGATGCATATAATGCTATAAGTTCGGGGTGCCGTACTTGTGAAAGTGTTCGGACATGTCACACCATATTTTGGGGTCCATAAGCCCCTGGTGTATTGGCCGTACCAAATTGTACGGGTGCAATATGTCGTAAATGAACATATATAGAAAAAAAGGAATATAATAATAAGCAGAAGCTATGTATTGTTTATTCAAAAGGTACTGCAATAAAAGCAGAATGATACAGATAGTGCGATAGGCAAGGGATGGGACTATTTAACATGTCCCCCTCCAGGGGTAAGCTGCGGGATGGTTTGTAAAACAGGTGTATTGCTCGTAGTAGAGACCACCTGGACACTCGACGTAGCTTTCTGTTTCCCTGGCTGTTGCATCGTGAGTTTGGCGATTCTAGTGCCGGACAGGGCTTCTGGAGAATGAAGTCCCGAAAGTAAGAGAAAAAAGAAAGAAAAAGAATGACACAATTGGGAGCCCCTGGTGCGGTTGAGCCATATTGTGGGCATGCCGTGGTCGTGCCCCTCCCCTATGCCCATGGTATTTCCAGAGCATAATTATGTATGCGTAATACTGGTTTCGCAGTTTCGCGAGGGCTGGGGTTGGGGCCGCATTGCTACGCGTGCTCGGATCATGCCAGGCGGTCTTGTTGTAGGTTACTCCGGGCGCGCTTGACGGTGTCCGAACGTTTAGTGGCCGGACTCGAGAATTGCCTTGAGAGGCTGCTTTGTACCTCTGCCGCGAGGGCCGCCATATGCTCCTCCGTTCCGAGAGAGTGTTCGGTGTTTCCATTGACCGTGATTACTCCTCGAGGGCCTGTAATCTTGAGCTTGAGGTATGCGTAGTGCGGCACCGCATTGAACTTTGCATATGTGGTTCGTCCAAGCGGTGCGTGATAGCCGCTGCAGAACGGGACTATGTCGAAGATTAACTCCTCGCTCCAGAAATTATCCGGGGATCCGAAGACCACTTCAAGTGTGGCGAGCCTGTCTGATTGGCCTCTACACGGTATGGCGCCTTTAAAGGTCGTCTTTGTGGGTTTAATCCTTCAGGGGTCTATGCCCATTTTGCGCACTGTATCCTGATAAAGCAGGTTCAGGCTGCTGCCGCCGTCCATCAGGACTCTGGTGAGGTGAAATCCGTCGATGATTGGGTCAAGAACCAATGCGGCGAAACCGCCGTGACGGATGCTAGTGGGGTGGTCCCTTTGATCAAAAGTGATCGGGTAGGAAGACCACGGGTTGAACTTTGGGGCGACTGGCTTCATCGCATATACATCCCTTAGTGCACACTTCCGCTCCCTTTTGGGTATGTGGGTTGCGTATATCATGTTCGCCGTCCGCACTTGTGGGGGGAAGCCCTTCTGTCCTCTGTTGTTCGGCGGCCGGGGCTCCTCCTCGTCATCGCTATGCAGCCCCTTGTCATTGTTTTTGGCGTTTAACTTGCCCGCCTGCTTGAACACCCAACAATCCCTGTTGGTGTGGTTGGCTGGTTTTTCGGGGGTGCCGTGTATCTGGCACGAGCGATCGAGTATTCGGTCCAAGTTGATCGAGTATTCTGAATCTGGAATTGACTGCCGTATCCTCAGCATTATCGCCGTTAATGCGGCGCTTGTTCTTGTTGCGACGCGACCTACCATTGCTGTCCTTGTTATCCGAACTACCAGGGTTTTTGGTTAAGTTGTTACTTCGAGCTAGCCAGCTGTCCTCTCTCGCGCAAAAGCGGTTCATGAGTGTGGTGAGGGCTGCCATGGATTTCGGCTTTTCCTGCCCTAGGTGCCCGGCGAGCCACTCGTCGCGGATGTTGTGTTTGAAGGCTGCAAGGGCCTCTGCATCCGGACAGTCAACGATTTGATTTTTCTTTGTTAGGAACCATGTCCAGAATTGTCTGGCCGATTCTTCTGGCTGCTGAATTATATGGCTAAGGTCATCGGCGTGTGGTGGTCGCACATATGTGCCCTGGAAGTTGTCGAGAAATGCGGCTTCGAGGTCTTCCCAACAACCGATTGAGTCTGCTGGAAAGCTGTTGAGCCAATGCCGAGCTGGTCCTTTAATCTTGAGTGGGAGGTATTTGATGGCGTGTAGATCATCACTATGGGCCATGTGGATATGAAGGAGATAGTCCTCGATCCAAACCGCAGGATCTGTTGTGCCATCGTATGATTCGATGTTTACGGGTTGAAAGCACAAGTGCTCCCTAGGTGGTTTTGGTAATTAATGACAACATATCCGTATCGCCAAGCTTGCCTTCCACGCCAAGGAAAGTCCCATCCGGACACGGGACGAAGTCTTCAATCTTGTATCTTCATAGTCCAGGAGTCCGGCCAACGGTGATAGTTTGGCTATCCGGACACCCCCTAATCCGGGACTCCCTCAGTAGCCCCCGAACCAGGCTCAATGACGATGAGTCCAGTAGCGTTGATTGTCTTCGGCATTGCGGCGGGTTCTTCTCCAAATTCCATATACTTGTCGAATAGTGTCCGGCTTCTGATAAATGCTGCGCTCCTTGGCTTCTACGCCCAATAATGGCCATCTTCCACGTGTTTGAATGAATGCGAAAAGCCAGGGTATTTTTACACTTACCCCCCTAGCTGCGCAAATGAGCCGCCTATAAAAGGGGCGAGGATCTAGATCTGAGTCACGCCATCCCCCTTCGCGAGCTTTCATCGGAGCGCTTCTGACCAAGGCCCATTCCATCATGGACAGTCAACGCAGCTCCTCCTCTCGCGCTCGCAGTCCTCAGCCTGGAAATTGGGAGGGATGCTCAGTCCCGCATAGCGAGCTAGTTCTACTCCAAACCAAGGGATTTCTTCCCCCGACCTTCATGGTTCCGGTTCGAGCCGGACTCGCCACCTACAAGGGCAGAAAGCAAGCGGAGAGTGTCCCCAATCCCTCTAAAGGAGAGCGGGTATGCTTCATCTCTTATCTAGTAAGAGGACTCGGACTTCCAATCCATCCGTTTCTCCGGGGGCTCTTGGAGTTCTACGGCCTCCAGTTGCACCACCTTACGCCTGCCTCCATTCTGCATATCGCGGGCTTCGTGGCCCTTTGTGAACTGGGCATTGAGGCTCATTTTGCACTGTGGAAGAGATTACTCTGCCTAGTACCCCGTTCTCATGAGGGGTCAATATATCAAGTGGGCGGAGCCGAACTATGGCGCATCGCTGGGACGGATATCTATCCGGAACCCCGAAGAAGGCGTCTGAAGACTGGCCTTCGGAATGGTTTTACATGGAGGGCGTCCGCTGCGGACCTGTTCGGATCGGCCTTCGGAGTTTAGCAATGCTCCTCTGAAGAAGCGCCTAAGCTGGCGCCCACGGAGCCCGGAGGAAAATGACCGGGATGTCCTTTACTTGATGAGCGAATAAGATTCTGGCTCATGCGGATTGACCATGATTGGAGTCATGGCAATCTGCATTATGAGGAGTGCAGCCGCCCAATATAGGGTCCACCCATGTGTGACTTCAGCGGGAGGGCGATGCCACCGTCATGGCCGCAAAGGGCGGGATCGGTCACCGAACTGGTGAAGACCTTGTCTGCCATGTATAAAGGGGAGGAGGAGGATTTTCTCCGCATCAACCCACTGAGCGAGTTTTCTTCGAATAATCCTCGAAGTTGGGTAAGCAAACATCTTCATGGCCTGTCCGATCCATGTTCCCGTGGTTAAATATCTCATTTCATGGTTTCTGCACAGGAACTGCGCCGGACTGTGGAGAAGATACACATCCCGCCCCCACAACCCGAGGATCTGAAACGGTCCCTCGATCCGGCCTCCGAAGAGGATCCGGATATAAAGGTGGAGTTGATCGACGGGGTGTTCCACCAACTTAGCATCGACAATGCTTTGGTTGCCATTACGACCGATTACCCCGGAATACTTCCAGCCTCACAGGTAACTGAGACCGAGGTCCCAATACTCTGATAATGACCTATCCGTGCTTATTTCTTGATCACCGTATACCAATGGTGTTTCGCAGGGGGTACCTTCGAGGCAGGAAGCCGAGCCCGCGACGGCTGGCCAACAAGGGGCAGTACGGCCCCACAGGCTAAAAAGAAGTGCGGTCCGGATCGAAACTCCGCCGCAACGGTATGGCGTGTCACCATATTCCCAAGATTGATTCCGGAGAGGTGTATTAACGCTGGTGCTCCTTTCAGGAAAAAGAGCGCTCACCGGGCTGAGTCCGGAGAGGTTGCCAATCGAACCTCCACCGGTCAGGCTCCAAAGCCGGGTCCGGAAGCGGAGGCGAGCACGAGGCGTGCGTCGGATGCTCCTCCGACAAAGGATGCCGACAGATTGTCCGCCACCAACTCTGAGGTGGAGAGCGCCATGAATCACAGGCGCCGCCGGACAGTTCTTCGTGACGCATGTTTCTCCCAAGAGGCCTTGAATGCCTTCAATTCGGGAGATGCGCACCTCTGTACCGCTCAAGATGGTCTAGCCAGAGCCACGGAGCAGTATGTAAAGGACATACGGGTAAGGAAATTTGACAGTTATATATGCCAGTAGCCCCTGAGACTTAAAATAGTTAGAGTAATTGATTTAAGGATCATTTGTTATGCAGGATCTTACAAAAAAGAATACCCGACTGTCCCAGGAGCTTGAAGAATGCAAGGCCCAACGTGAGGCCGCACTAGCCGCTACAGGGGGAGCCACAGAGACCCCCTCTGGTAATATATGCTTCAAAAGATAAATAGATTAGGAAGTGCGGCGTGTGTGTAAATCTGACAATAATATTGCAGATGGCGCCGGACTAGATCCGGACAAGCAACAGCTCCTGCGCCAGCTAAAGGCCGGCGAGAGCGTGCTTACGAGGGTGCGGCAGGAGAAAAATAACCTCCAAGATGCCAACACCCAACTGGGTGAGGAACTAAAGGATGTTCGTGCCTAGTTGTCTGACTCCGTAAAGGAGAATCAACGGCTTCGTCGCGGCATTTTCAGTAAGTGCTTGAGCGAACTTTGAAAGAGTTCGGCGAGGAAGGCGACTAACATAAACATGTATGTAGGTTTGCTCACAGGTCGTCCGGAAGAGGAGATGCCTAATTCTTCGGGTGATCTTCTTCCCGAACTGCGCCAGCTGCACGAACGAGTTCGACAGGTGATGAAAGGCGTCGGCCAGGCCTTGTGGCCATCTATCTCCCTGCCCGAAGGCATTGGAGAGCTGGCAGAGCGGCTTCAAGGAGCACGGCGGCACTTCCGACCATGGAAGATATCGGCCTACCGTCAGGGCTCCAGGGAGGCCTGGGCCATGGTGAAGACGCGGTACACGAAGGCTGACCCAAACCACATGGCCGAGGTCGGACCTATGGGGCCTGATGGGAAGGAGATCCCTGTAAGCTTAGTGTACGGCCAAGTAGAATTGGCCGCCAAGTATTCCCAGCAAGATTGTAAATTAGATAGCCTATTAGATGGCATTGAGGAGGAATACAATGAGTCGAGTTGACTATGTAATTCAAATATGACATGAAAAACGTCTTCTAGTCGGATTGTAGATCGTTTGTCATAGCAGACCTTTTCGCTTCGACCTCAGGACCCAATAGTCCGGAGTGTGTCCGAATACCTTCGTGGTTATATAAGAACCGGGGTATGCATGGAGACAAGGCGTAGGGGTCATTATTGCTATATCAGACAAGTGCCCAACTAGTTATGTCATATTACATGGATAGTAAGAAACATCTTCCAGGGAGAATAGTTCCGTTAAGGGTTCCTTTCGCTGGGATGCATGCCCTAAAGTGCATGTCAAAACTGCTAAGAAAGCAGAAAATCATCTGGGGCAGATGGATAAATAGTTAAAAATCATCTTTCAGTTCACCGACCGAATATTCCCTTAAGAATGCTAGCTTTCGGCTTCACCTAGTCTGAGGTACACATCCGGCTGACCCGACAGTAAAAATCGTAGAGGTGCTCCTTTACCACCTAGCGAACAATCGGGAGCGAGGGGTAAGCACAGAGCCGAGCAACCCAGCTTGGCCAAAACTAAAGTCATATCGATGCATATAATGGTGAATAAAAGGTACATGCGGAAGTTTGACACATGTGTTGGGCATGAAGCCCGTATAAATAAGCTTCATTAAAGAAGCCCCGAGTATAATGAGCGGACAGCGCGTCAAGTATGTCTTGAACAAAGCGAACGAGCCTCTAAAGGCTTTAAAAAGAAAGGGGAGGAAGGAGAGAAATAAAAGACAGCAAAAATAGAAAATGTGGACGGAGGAGGGAGACGAACTTGGAGTCCGGTGCTTAGGCGTAGAATCTTCATAGACGGGTTGCGTTCCATGGGTTCGGCTTGAGTCGGTTATCCGATGCGTTTCGCAGACGGTATGCTCCGCCGGTCAGGACCTGGTCGATGATGAAGGGACCTTCCCATTTGGGCTTGAGTTTGTCCTTTTTCTTGTCCGGCAGGCGTAGAACTAGTTCGCCAACGTTGTAAGCTTTGGCCCGTACTTCCCTGCTTTGATATCTTCGAGCCTGCTGTTGATAAAATGTGGAATGAGATTTTGCCACGTCGCGCTCCTCCTCCAATGCGTCCAAACTGTCCTACCGATTGAGCTCGGCTTCTCTTTCTTCATACATGCGCACGCGAGGTGAGTCATGAATTATGTCGCAGGGCAAGACTGCCTCTGCGCCGTACACCATAAAAAATGGTGTGAATCCGGTAGTACGATTCGGCGTGGTCCGCAGCCCCCAGAGTACGGAGCTCCTCAACCCAGTGCGTGTTAGATTCCTTGAGGGACCGCACTAGTCTGGGTTTAATGCCGCTCATGATTAGACCGTTTGCTCGTTCGACTTGACCGTTGGTTTGAGGGTGATAGACTGAGGCGGAATCGAGCTTGATGCCCATGTTTTTGCACCATAATTTGACCTCATCGGCAGTGAAGTTGGTGCCGTTATCAGTGATGATACCGTGGGGGACGCCATAACGGTGCACTACCCCTGATATGAAGTCTATCACCGGTCCGGATTCGGCCGTTTTGACAGGCTTGGCCTCTATCCATTTGGTGAATTTGTCCACCATGACCAATAGGTATTTTTGCTTGTGGGTTCCTCCCTTAAGGGGTCCAACCATGTCAAGCCCCTGGACCATGACGGCCGGTGATGGGTATAGTTTTGAGGGCGGTGGGTGGCATGTGGCTTTGGTTAGCAAAAAGCTGGCAACCGACGCATCGTTGGACTAAATCCTGCGCATCTGCCCGGGCCGTCGGCCAATAAAATCATGTACGGAAGGCCTTGCCTACAAGGGCCCGGGCTGCGGCGTGGTGCCCACCCAGTCCGACATGAATTTCAGCCAGGAGGTTTCGCCCTTCCTCTTCGGAGATACACCTTTGAAGGACTCCTGTTGTGCTTTTCTTATAAAGCTCTCCCTCATGGACTTTATAGGCTTTAGATCGCCATACTATGCAGCGAGCCTCATTTTTGTCTTCGGGGAGTTCCTGCCTAGTTAGGTAGGCTAGGAATGGTTCCGTCCATGGGGCGATAACCGCCATTATTTCGTGGGTAGAGGGTGTTATCTCGGTGGCAGAGCCTCCGATTGTGTCAGAGTGTTCGGCGTTAGGTGGTGCGGTTGGGTCCGGATTGTTATTTCCGGACTCCCCTTCCCATAGTACAGATGGCTTGAACACCCATTCCAGGAAGATGTTGGGCGGGACGGCATCGCATTTTGCACCGATGCGTGCCAATATGTCCGCCGCCTGGTTGTTATCCCGGGCTATATGATGAAATTCGAGCCCTTCAAACCGCGCTGACATTTTTAGGACCGCATTGCGGTATGCTGCCATTTTCGGATCTTTGGCATCAAAGTCTCCGTTTATTTGAGATATCGCGAGATTCGAATCCCCGCGCACCTCTAGGCGTTTAATGCCCATGGAGACTGCCATCCGGAGGCCGTGTAGAAGGGCCTCGTATTTGGCTGCGTTGTTGGAGTCCGTATACATTATCTGAAGGACGTATTGGACTGTGTCCCCGGTTGGGGACGTCAGGACGACGCCAGCCCCCAGGCCGGCCAACATTTTGGAGCCGTCAAAGTGCATGATCCAATTCGAGTTTGCGTCGTACTCTTTAGGGAGTTCGGCTTCGGTCCATTCGGCCACGAAGTCGGCCAAAACTTGCGACTTGATAGCTCGTCGTGGCTTATAGGTTATGTCGAATGGAAGGAGCTCTATGGCCCATTTAGCACTCCGGCCCGTCGCGTCGCGGTTGTTTATAATGTCGTTAAAGGTACTTCGGAGGCTACCGTTATCGAACACTCTTGAAAGTAGTGTCGCAGCTTTCGGGATGCCATGAACACCGTGTATGCTATCTTTTGATAATGTGTGTATCGGGACTTGCATGGAGTGAGGACAGTGGACTCATAATAAACCGGTATTTGAAGAGGGAACCGGTGTCCGTCCGTTTCTCGTTCGACAACGAGCACCGTGCTGACAACTTGATGTGTTGCGGTGATATATAATAGCATTGGTCCGCCCACGTTGGGCGCGGCCAGGACCGGATTTGTTGCCAATATGGCTTTTATCTCTTCTAGTCCGGCCGTGGCGGCATCAAATCCAAATCGAAGTGTTCGGTGCGGCGGAGGAGGCGGTAAAGGGTAACGCCTTTTCTCCCAACGGGAAATAAAGCGGCTTAGAGCCGCCACGCATCGATCAATTTTGTATTTGTTTGAGGTCTTTTGGAATATCCAATTGTGTGAGCTCGGATCTTGGCTGGGTTTGCTTCAATTCCTCTACGGACACAATGAAGCCCAGAGCTTTCCGGCTGGAGCGTCAAGACGATTTTTTCGGATTGAGCTTGATGTTATATTTTGAAGATTGTCGAATGTGAGCCTCAAATCATCTACTATAGTCTCGACATGCTTGGATTTGACGACCACGTCATCTACATATGCTTCCACTTGTTTTGCCGATCTGGTTTGCGGACATGTATACGAATCATGCGCTGATATGTTGCGCGGCGTTTTTGAGCCCGAAGGGCATTGTGTTGAAGAGAATGGGCGTATAGAGTGATGAATCTGTTGCAGCTTGGTCGCCCTACCATCTTGATTTGGTGGTAGCCGAGTATGCGTCGAGGAAGCACAATGAGTCGTGTCCTGCTGTAGTGTCGATAATTTGATCAATTCGAGGGAGGGGGAAGGGATCCTTTGGGAAAACCTTATTAAGGTCTTTGAAATCAACACATATGCGCCAGGATTTGTCCTTCTTTGGTACCATCACCAGATTTGCTAACCAGTCCGGATGTTTTATATCTCTGATGAATCCGGCTTCCAGAAGTTTGGCTAGCTCCTCTCCCATGGCCTGTCTCTTGGGTTCGAAAAGCGCCAAGAGCCTGTTTGGTGGCTTGAATCCTTTTAGGATATTTAGGCTGTGCTCGCCAGCCGACGTGGGATTCTGGCATGTCGAAGGGTGCCGAGCAAAATGTCCCGATTTTCTCGTAGAAATTCTCGTAGTGCGGCGTCTACATCAGGGTTTAATTGTGCCCCAATGGAGGCCGTCTTTGCAGGGTCCATTGGGTGGACTTGGAATTTGACTATTTCGAGGACATCATCCTTGTTCACCGTGGAGCGCATCACAGTGAGTTCCTTGGCCGCTTCGGATAGTGCCTCGAGGGCTAGTGCGGCTGTCTTGTTTTCTGTGCGGAGTGCTATGTTCGGATCACTGGCGAGAGTGATGATTCCGTTAGGTCCGGACATTTTAAGCTTCATGTACCCATAATGGGGTATAGCTTGAAAAATTGTGAATGCCTCTCGCCCCAATAAAGCATGATATCCGCTGCTGAACGGGGCCACTTGAAATGTGACCTCCTCGGACCTGTAATTGTCCGGCGAGCCGAACACTACAGCCAGTGTGAATTTTCCTGTGCAGCATGCTTCCCGGCTAGGGATTATTCCTCTAAAGGTTGTGTTGCTTCGCTCAATGCGGTTCCAGTCTATTTCCATTTTTCGGAGGGTTTCCTCGTAGATGAGGTTCAGTCCGCTGCTGCCATCCATGAGTACCTTTGTAAGGCGAAAGCCGTCCACTATTGGACTGAGAACTAATGCGGCTGGTGCTCGGCTGTTCGAATTTGGGTTAAATCACGGCATTAAAGGTAATAGCCGTGTACTCCATGGATGTATTGTTGCTACTTGGTAGACTTGCAAGGTTATGGAGTGTTTGTTTCGCATGTTATTTGATGCGAAAGTCTCGAAGACTGTTAACACCGTACTGGTATTGCTGGGCTGGGATTCTGAAGCTAGAAGCTCTTCGCCACTTTTGGCCACCTGCCGTAGTATCCAACATGCTCGAAGGCTATGAGTTGGAGTGACGCCCTCTGTGCTATGAATTTTGCAGGGTCCATTTAGCCAACCCTCCAGTACGGTTCCGTACCCTTTAGGGGGTTTTTGTTTTTTGATGTTTAATCTAGGTGCTTGGTGATGATGCACCCTTTTATTCCGGACTAGGGATGTATTCGGGGCCGGATTATCCCAAAATTGACTTTCGGTTTTCCAAGCACTCTCCATCGCACATTACTTTTGTACTATGGTCACCAAGTCATCAAAGCGTGTAATTTCGTGACGACTTATGGCCTTTAGGATTCCTTTGTCCGTGCAATTATTGCAAAAAAGTGAGATTGTGTCCTTCTCTCGGCAGTCCTTTATCCTGTCCATAACCAGGAGGAATCTGGCCCAGTAATGATGTACTGATTCAGTTGGCTCTTGCAAAATTCGGGATAGATCGCTAATGTTTGGGTGGGCGGGTGGAACTAGATCCGGAACCCCGTACAATTTAAGACTCAGGGGCTGAGAAGTTTCCGAACTCGGAAGTTTGGATTTTTGAATGCTATCCAATGAGTCCAACCCGCCGCCTGACTTTAAGTTCAGGGCTTGATCGACATCCGTCCCTCTGCGGGAATCCGGCATGGAGGGATCGGGAATCCGGACGTAGCTAGTCCTTAAGATAGAAGAAGCATCGCCGCATTGCTCCTCTATCACAGCAACATGATGGGTAGCTTGGGGAGAGTTGATCTCCCTCAGATCGGTTTTAGGCCCGATCTGGTCGTAGTCTGTGGCGACTCCCAGGGCGGCGATGCGATCCAAGAGCTCGTTTTCAGAGGAGAGCTCGATCGGATCTAACTGTTCGGCAAGTTCCGAATTAACGTGAAGATTGGTTTTGATGACTTGATAAGTCATCGTCGGCGCGGCGGCCGAACTGGCGGTCATAAGAAAACCACCTAGCCGGAGAGGCTGGCCAGTGGCCAAGGCTCCTTTGGCGATAGTATCGTCTTTAAAGACGGGATGAGGCATCCTTCCTGATGGCGACGGCATAGAGGAACTCTCAATTAAAGCACCAATGTCGTTGTCAAAACCGGCGGATCTCGGGTAGGGGGTCCCGAACTGTGCGTCTAGGCGGATGGTAACAGGAGACAAGGGACACGATGTTTTTACCCAGGTCCGGGCCCTCTCGATGGAGGTAATACCCTACTCCTGCTTGATTAATATTGATGATATGGGTAGTACAAGATTAGATCTACCACGAGATCAGGGAGGCTAAACCCTAGAAGCTAGCCTATGGTATGATTGTTGTTCGTCCTATGGACTAAAACCCTCCAGTTTATATAGACACCAGATAGGTTAGGGTTACACAGAGTCGGTTACAATGGTAGGAGATCTACATATCCGTATAGCCAAGCTTGCCTTCCACGCCAAGGAAAGTCCCATCCGGACACGGGACGAAGTCTTCAATCTTGTATCTTCATAGTCCAGGAGTCCGGCCAACGGTGATAGTTCGGCTATCCGGACACCCCCTAATCCGGGACTCCCTCAAGCCTCTTGCTTCAAAGTGCTTAGTGATATGCTCCAAATACCCTCAACTACTTTCCCACTTCCACACATTTGTCCTAAATCTAAAGTCAAACTCGGCCTCACTGATTCTCTCTATCCGGCGGCACCGAGTTTGGATGTCTTAGCCACTGCCACAAACCCTAGGCAAATCGGTCTCACCGATAGGGATCTCGGTCTCACCGAGATGGGATTGTAATCTCTTTGTGTATGTCCATTATCAAAATCGGTCTCACCGAGTTTGAGCAATCGGTGCTACCGAGATTACAATGCAAACTCTCTGGTTAACTTATTATCAAAATCGGTCCCACCGAGTTTGATAATCGGTCAAACCGAGTTTGCCTGACCAAATCTCTAGAAAGCTTATTACCAAAATCGGTCCCACTGAGTTTGTGTAATCGGTCTTACCGAGATTACGTTATGCCCTAACCCTAACCTAATCGTTCCCGCCGAGTTGCATTCCGTTCCCACCGAAAACCCTAACGGTCACATTATTTGCTAAATCGGTCTGACCAAGTTTAACGATTCGGTCCCACCGAGTTTGGTAGATTGTGTGTAACGGTTAGATTTTGTGTGGAGGCTATATATACCCTCCACCTCCTCTTCATTCGTGGAGAGAGCCATCAGACTGAACCTACACTTCCAGCATCCTATTTCTGAGAGAGAACTACCTACTCATGTGTTGAGGCCAAGATATTCCATTCCTACCATATGAATCTTGATCTCTAGCCTTCCCCAAGTTGCTTTCCACTCAAACCCTCTTTCCACCAGATCCAAATCCTATGAGAGAGAGTTGAGTGTTGGGGAGACTATCATTTGAAGCACAAGAGCAAGGAGTTCATCATCAACGCACCATTTGTTACTTCTTGGAGAGTGGTGTCTCCTAGATTGGCTAGGTGTCACTTGGGAGCCTCCGACAAGATTGTGGAGTTGAACCAAGGAGTTTGTAAGGGCAAGGAGATCGCCTACTTCATGAAGATCTACCGCTAGTGAGGCAAGTCCTTCGTGGGCGACGACCATGGTGGGATAGACAAGGTTGCTTCTTCGTGGACCCTTCGTGGGTGGAGCCCTCCGTGGACTCGCGCAACCATTACCCTTCGTGGTTGAAGTGTCCATCAACGTGGATGTACGATAGCACCACCTATCGGAACCACGCCAAAAACATCTGTGTCTCCAAATTGCGTTTGAATCCTCCAATCCCTTCCCTTTACATTCTTGCAAGTTGCATGCTTTATTTTCCGCTGCTCATATACTCTTTGCATGCTTGCTTGCTATATGTTGTGAATGTTAAACTTGTGCCTAAACTCCACTCAAACTTTAAAGAAATTTAGAAACTGCAACTTTGGTACTTAGTGTCTAATCACCCCCCTCTAGACACCTCTTCTCAAGGTCCTACAAGTGGTATCAGAGCATTGGTCTCCATTGTTTTGGTTTAATCACCATTGGAGGAAGATGGATGAGTCTACTTTGGGGAGTCTTAGACATAGAGTGCCTATTCTTGATGGAGAGTATTTTCGTGAGTGGAAAAATGAGATGCTTGTTATTTTCAATCAATATCATTTTAACAAGTAAATTGCTAGCCCTTGTGCATCTTATGTTGATCCTATGCATCCAACCCATGATGAGTCAATTGACATGGTTAGGAATCTTAGAACTGCCAAACTTATCATTAGAGGATTGCCTAGAAACTTGATTGGATGTTTGCCTACTTTTAAGTGTGCCTAGACCATATGGAAATTTCTTGAGGAACGATTTCCAGATTATTCCTTGAAAAATCTAGATGAAATTCTCCATAAGTCTATTTCTTTGAGTAAAATGAATACTATTGATCCTATGTTTGGTGATCGTCTATTTGAGCTTACAAACCTCGTGCCAAAGGAAATGTTGGTATTATTAGTGACATTATTTCCGAAGCTATAAGAATTCATAGACAAGATTATTGTCAAACTCATTCTAATGAATCACCCTCTCTAGGATTTGATCCACCACATGACGATGTTGAACATGGATACTATGATGAGGATGATGATAGTGACTTCGATCTTGATGATGCAATGAGACATTTTGGTCTTATGGCAAATCTTCGGGGATATATGTCAGGAGTAAAGGAATGGGTTCTTGATAGTGGATGTACCGATCACATGACCGGAGATAAAGACATGTTTCGTGAGCTTGCTGATAATGATAGTCCTCGAAAGTATGTCACTTTCGGTGACAACTCAAAGGGTAAGGTGGTTGGCCTCGGTAAGGTGGCCATATCACAAGATAGCTCCATACAAAATGTTATCCTCGTTGAATCTCTTGGTTACAACTTACTTTCAGTATCTAGACTTGCTGATTTCGGTTTCAATGTTCTATTTACTGAAGTAGATTGCCAAGTGTTTCGTCGAGATAATCATAAAATGGTCTTTACTGGTGTGCGAGAGGTGATCTATACATTGTTGATTTCACTAAAAAGGCTCAACCTAAAACTTGCTTCATTGCTAAATCCTCAAAAGGCTAGTTATGGCATAGACGATTAGGTCATGTTGGTACGCGAAACCTTGACAAGCTTATTAAGGGGAATCATATCCTTGGAGTTAACGATGTCATATTTGATAAGGATAGACTTTGCAGTGCTTGTCAAGCAGGTAAACAGGTTGGAGGAAGGCATCCCGTGAAGAACATCATGACCACGAAGAGGCCACTCGAGCTACTTCACATGGATCTCTTTGGTCCCAACTCTTACAAGAGTCTCGGTGGAAATTCTTTTGGTCTAGTTATAGTTGATGATTTATCCAGATTTACGTGGGTGTTCTTTCTCGATGATAAATCGCAGGTCCAAAAGATCTTCAAAAACTTCGCTAGGAATGCCCAAAACCAATTTGAAGTGAAGATCAAGAAGGTTCGCAGCGACAACGGAACGGAGTTGAAGAACGCAAATGTGGACACCTTTCTTGACGAAGAAGGGATTTCACACGAGTTCTCGGCTACGTACACACCTCAACAAAATGGAGTTGTTGAGAGGAAGAACCGGACGCTCATCGAAATGGCGAGAACGATGCTTGATGATTACAAGACGCCGAAGCACTTTTGGACAGAAGCGGTTGAGACAGGTTGTCATGCAACAAATCGCTTGTATCTTCACAAGCTACTCGGCAAGACGGCATACGAGCTACTCACCGGTAACAAACCCCAAGTTGGATACTTTCGAGTATTCGGCTCAAAGTGCTACTTTCTTGATAAGCATCGTCGTTCTAAATTTTCTCCTAAATCTCATGACGGTTTCCTACTAGGTTATGGCTCAAACTCTCACACTTACCGTGTCTACAACAATTTCACCCGAAAGGTTGAAGAGACGGTAGATGTGAAGTTTGATGAATCTAACGGCTCGCAAGTAGAGCAATTGCCAATTGATGTAGGAGACAAAGATCCTTCGGAAGCAATCCAAGACTTGTCTATTGGCAAGGTCCGTCCAACGGAGGTGAAGGAGAGTACCTCGTCCGTCCAAGTGGAAGATTCTACTTCACGACAAGGTGAACCAAGAGTTGATACGGAAGCATACACAAGTGGGACACACCAAGATGAAGAAAACAAGGAAGTGCATCCAGATGAACGTCAACAACCTCCTTCTCCACCACGGCAAGAGAACGACAACGCCAACAATGAAGAAGGCCAAGAAGAAGAACAAGATGAAGAAGATGTTCAAAGAAGACCCAAGCAAAAGCTTTCACGAGTTCGAGCAAGAATTGGTAAAGACCATCCCGTCGAGCAAATCTACAATGATATTCAAACCGGGAGAATCACTCGCTCTAAAACTCGTTTAGCTAACTTTTGTGAAAACTATTCTTTCATCTCTAGCATTGAACCTATGAAGGTCGAAGAAGCATTGGAAGATCCGGATTGGATAAATGCTATGCATGAAGAGCTACACAACTTTGAGAGGAACCAAGTTTGGACATTGGTTGAGAAGCCCGACAACAACCACAACATCATCGGTACAAAATGGGTGTTTCGCAACAAGCAAGATGAAGATGGACAAGTAGTTTGCAACAAAGCACGTCTCGTCGCCCAAGGCTACACACAAGTCGAAGGTATGGACTATGGTGAGACTTACGGCCCCCGTTGCTAGACTTGAGTCCATTCGCATCTTACTTGCCTATGCTAATTACCATGATATCACCTTGTACCAAATGGACATTAAAAGTGCTTTTCTAAATGGTGAAATAGAGGAGGATGTTTATGTTAAACAACCTCCCGGCTTTGTTAATCCTAAGAAACCCAATCATGTTTACAAACTTCACAAAGCTCTTTATGGACTTAAACAAGCTCCTAGAGCATGGTATAAATGCTTGACCAAGTTCCTTATTGAAAAAGGCTTTGAAATTTGGAAAATTGATTCTACTCTTTTTACTAAAAGGGTTAATGGTGAACTCTTTGTGTGCCAAATTTATGTTGATGATATTATATTTGGTTCAACTAACCCTCATTTTAGTGAAAAGTTTGGGAAGCTAATGTCGGAGAAGTTTGAGATGTCTATGATGAGTGAACTCAAATTCTTTCTTGGTTTGCAAATCAAGCAAACTAAGGAAGGTACTTTTTTCTCGCAAACAAAGTACACCAAGGACTTATTCAAGAAGTTCAATATGCAAGAATGCAAAGGTATGACTACACCCATGCCTACTAGTGGACATCTTGACTTAACCAAAGATGGTGAACCGGTTGATCAAAAGGTTTATCGCTCTATGATTGGTTCATTGTTATATCTATGTGCTTCACGTCCCGATATTATGCTAAGTGTGTGCATGTGTGCACGATATCAAGCTGCCCCTAAAGAATGTCATCTTAAGGCCGTGAAAAGGATAGTGAGATACTTAATCCATACACCAAATTTTGGCATTTGGTATCCTAAGAGGGCCTCTTTCGATCTTGTTGGTTATTCCGACTCAGACTATGCCGGAGACAAGGTTGATAGAAAGTCCACTTTGGGTACTTGTCAATTTCTTGGTAGATCTCTTGTGTCTTGGTCCTCCAAGAAACAAAACTCGGCATCCTTATCCACCGCCGAAGCTGAATATATTACCGCTGGTTCCTGTTGTGCTCAATTACTTTGGATGACCCAAACTCTTAAAGATTATGGGATATGTGTGAGACATGTTCCATTGCATTGTGATAATGAAAGTTCTATCAAAATTGGTCATAATCCTGTGCAACATTCTCGAACTAAGCATATTGAAGTTCGTCATCATTTCATTCGAGATCATGTTGCTAAGGGTGACAGTGATCTTAAGCATGTTCGCACCGAAAAGCAATTAGTGGATATATTCACTAAACCTCTTGATGAGAAAGTGTTTTGCAGGTTAAGAGGAGAATTGAACATCATTGATGCTTCAAACTTGGAGTAGAAACTCCATTGGATACATGCAAGACATGAGCTTATGACTAATCCTTGATATTTCTCTTATGATGAAAAACTTATGTCTTGGATATATTTGTATCTTGCATGTTATCTAATCCATGTAGGTACTTGGTTGAATCAAATTCCATGAGGTTGGAACCTACTCATATCTTGATCAATCTCTACATCACCAAGTCTCTACACAAGGTGGTTGAAGACAAGGAAGCACGAAACCATTCAAACATATCCTTTGAGAAATTCTATGTTGAGTTTCATGATTGTCATTTTTGGATATACAAGTGCTCTTCCTTGCAAGAACTAACCCATGTAGGTAGATGGACTCAAATTCCAAGTGGTGCTCCAAATTATTGATGAGCTACATCAACCTTGAGCAACCCACGCAAGTTCAACTACATGGACAACACCACCAACCAAGGTATGTTATTCCATCTTATAGAAGCTTTACTCCGAGTCATGAGTTAAAGCAACTCGACAAGATGTGAATACATCAAGATGCTTAAACGAAAAATGCAACCCCATTTTGAGCTTAAACGATGAGTATGGCCTATGATCAAGTGATCTCACTTGACTCCTAAGTCAATATACTCTAACATAGGTCACTTTGTCGCCGACCATCTCTAGATGAAGTTCTCATGTGTTCTTTTCTGAGTTTTTGCATTTGTCTCATGCATTTGTGTTTCCCCTTTCAAAAAAAAACTTCATCTAGATTTCTTTCTGTTTTCTCTGCATTTTCTGCATCTAATTCCTTGCATATCTTTCAGTTAATTCCTTGCAAATCTTTGTGAGATCTTACTAGTCTAGTGAGCTGGGGTGAAAAGTGTTCTCTCTGCGATGAACTCGGTTACACCAATTTGTTAATTTCGGTCCAACCAAATCTTTTCGGTACGACCGAAGCATTCCACTCGGTGCCACCGATTTCATAACAGGAAAAACTCTTTGCCACATATTCTGTGTTTCTTCTGATCCGGCTCCACTCAATGAATCTTGTCCTCTACAAGCATCACATTTTCATCATTGCTTTGTTGTGTCTCAAGGACCAAACCCATTCGACGAGACTCAAGACCCTTCTTGGAAATTGATGTCAAGGGGAGAGAAAGAACATCAAAGCTTATCATTTGGAGATAGAGAGAGCGTCAAAACTTATCACCTTTCTTCTTAAGGAGAGAGAGACCTCTAGGGGAGAGACCCTCAAAAGACGAGAGAGATCTCCGGGGAGAGGATACTTAAGTAGAAAGTATTTCTCAAGGATCCCAGATGCTTGGTGTTCAAGAGAGAGATGTCCACATGTCTTCTTGAGGGAGAGACATGTTCATATGATCTGTTGTGCTCAATTTTGCATTAGCATACATTATCTCTGAACTTTAGCTCTGATCATCATTCATATCTTTCAGCTCTGTTTTCCTTCAGCTCTAATTTTCTGTTCCCTATCTTCTCCCAGTATCCCATGTTAGATTCAGGGGGAGCAAGACATCTAAGGAAAGAGATCATTTAAATTCATTGCATATCTTTACTCTTGGGGACATGTCTAATCCAATGTGGTACTCAGTACTCACTCTCTACATGTCATCCCAGTATTGGTATTCTTGTGGTTTCTTCTGTTTGCTCTGGCTAGTAGATGCATCTGTGTTATCTAACCTTGTTTTCACAGGTTTATTCCATCCTAAGCCAACTCAAGACCACAAGGTAAGTATATGCATCACAATCATGTGTATGAGGAATTCTTGCTGATGTACATACTGTTTGCAAGAAGGACTCATGGGCATGAAGGTATTCTCTTTAATACGTTTTGCTCTGATGCATATAGCCAAGATACATGTAACACATTGCCTGCTCTATCATGGTTATGCTATCACATGCTTCTATATTTCATATTCACATGATTGCATACATGTAGGGGGAGCCTATGCTTGTTACATGTCTTTCCAAAGCTTTACTTGCTATTATTTATATCTTTATCTAAAGCTTTGATGTATGTTGCCATCAATTACCAAAAAGGGGGAGATTGAAAGCACAAGTGCTCCCTAGGTGGTTTTGGTAATTAATGACAACATATCTCTTGTTGGACTAACACTTTTATCTAGTATGTTTCAGATAAGTTCAACAATGGAGTGGCATGGACTAAAGGATGTGGGAACTCCTTCAAGATGCTAAGGACAAAGGATTGGCTCAAGCCTCAAGCTTAAGACTCTTCATTTTACATTTTAGTGATCCAAGATCACATTGAGTCTATAGGAAAAGCCAATACTATCAAGGAGGAATGAGGTGTTGCTTAATGAGCCTCTTGCTTCAAAGTGCTTAGTGATATGCTCCAAATACCCTCAAATACTTTCCCACTTCCACACATTTGTCCTAAACCTAAAGTCAAACTCGGCCCCACTGATTCTTTCTATCCGGCGCCACCGAGTTTGGATGTCTTAGCCACTGCCACAAACCCTAGGCAAATCGGTCTCACCGATAGGGATCTCGGTCTCACCGAGATGGGATTGTAATCTCTCTGTGTATGTCCATTATCAAAATCGGTCTCACCGAGTTTGAGCAATCGGTACTACCGAGATTACAATGCAAACTCTCTGGTTAACTTATTATCAAAATCGGTCCCACCGAGTTTGATAATCGGTCAAACCGAGTTTGCCTGACCAACTCTCTGGAAAGCTTATTACCAAAATCGGCCCATCGAGTTTGTGTAATCGGTCTTACCGAGATTACGTTATGCCCTAACCCTAACCGAATCAGTCCCGCCGAGTTGCATTCCGGTCCCACCGAAAACCCTAACGGTCACATTATTTGCTAAATCGGTCTGACCGAGTTTAACGATTCGGTCCCACCGAGTTTGGTAGATTGTGTGTAACGGTTAGATTTTGTGTGGAGGCTATATATACCCCTCCACCTCCTCTTCATTCATGGAGAGAGCCATCAGATTAAACCTACACTTCCAGCATCCTATTTCTGAGAGAGAACTACATACTCATGTGTTGAGGCCAAGATATTCCATTCCTACCATATGAATCTTGATCTCTAGCCTTCCCCAAGTTGCTTTCCACTCAAACCCTCTTTCCACCAGATCCAAATCCTATGAGAGAGAGTTGAGTGTTGGGGAGACTATCATTTGAAGCACAAGAGCAAGGAGTTCATCATCAACGCACCATTTGTTACTTCTTGGAGAGTGGTGTCTCCTAGATTGGCTAGGTGTCACTTGGGAGCCTCCGACAAGATTGTGGAGTTGAACCAAGGAGTTTGTAAGGGCAAGGAGATCGCCTACTTCATGAAGATCTACCGCTAGTGAGGCAAGTCCTTCGTGGGCGACGACCATGCTGGGATAGACAAGGTTGCTTCTTCATGGACCCTTCGTGGGTGGAGCCCTCCGTGGACTCGCGCAACCGTTACCCTTCGTGGGTTTAAGTCTCCATCAACGTGGATGTACGATAGCACCACCTATCGAAACCACGCCAAAAACATCTGTGTCTCCAAATTGCGTTTGAATCCTCCAATCCCTTCCATTTACATTCTTGCAAGTTGCATGCTTTATTTTCCGCTGCTCATATACTCTTTGCATTCTTGCTTGCTATATGTTGTGAATGTTAAACTTGTGCCTAAACTCCACTCAAACTTTAAAGAAACTTAAAAACTGCAACTTTGGTACTTAGTGTTTAATCAACTCCCTCTAGACACCTCTTCTCAAGGTCCTACACGGGTTTAGAACCCTCAGGGATTTGATGATCCATTACTTCATCTGTGAAGCATAATGAGTGTGCGGCGCCTCTGTATTGGGCTATATCACGACGTAGCTCAAGTGAGCTTTGTCTACTGTGTTCGGCCCGACCGGAATTGCTGTATCCGGCGTGACGGTTGTCATCACGTGTCGTGGGGCGCCCGCGCGATCCGTAGATCGATCTTGTTTGCCTTTCCTTGTCCTCCAATATATCTCGCAGGTCAGGTGCATCTCCCCGTGCCTTGGTACTTTTTGAGCGGCGCCGGAGTGCGGCTTGAGTGGAGGGCCTAGAGGCCTCTCTGTCACGGCCACGAGGTGGCCGGTCGGCCGCGTCGTATGCTGGTGATGTAGGTTTGGGTGCTTCCTCCTCTAATCGGTGTAGCAGTCTGCGTTTTGGGTAGCTCTTGGAGGGGCGTTCAAGTTCATACTGTTCGGCTGCAAGGACTTCAGTCCATCTGTCATCTAGCAGGTCTTGGTCAGCTCTATGCTGTTGCTGCTTTTTCTTGAGGCTACTTGTCGTGGCCATAAGCCCGCGTTTGAAATGCTCTTGTTTGGCGGGATCCTCAGGCACGACAAATTCGTCGTCGTCGAGGCTTGTCTCATCTTCGGAGGGAGGCATATAATTATCGTCCTCCACCTCCCTGTCTGCTGCTCTATCATGAGGGCTGGCTTCTCCTTCCTCCGGTGCTGAATCCTGCAGGAGGAGGTTGTCTTCGGCACTGTCCGGGGTGTTATTATCTCCCGTGCCGGAATCACTGTTTTTGCTGTGGCGGGATTTAGAGCGGCACCGCTGACGCCGGCGCTTAGGCTGTTTCTTGGAGGGGTCATCCTCCGCTGTTCCATCGCCATTCCCATCCTTTGGGATGTCCACCATGTATATGTCGTATGACGAGGTGGCCTTCCAGTTCCCTGTAGGCGCTGGTTCTTCGTTGTCTCCTGCATCGTCGTCCATACCGTCGATGTCTTCGGAGTCGAAGTCGAGCATGTCGGTTAAATCATCGACAATGGCTACAAAGTGGGTGGTGGGTGGGCCTTGAATTTCTTCGTTGTCCGCATCCCAACCTTCCTGACCATAGTTCGGCCAGGGCTCTCCTGATAAAGTGAGAGACTTTAGCGAGTTCAGGATATCGCCGAAGGGCGAGTGCTGAAAGATGTCCGTGGCGGTGAACTCCATAACCGGCGCCCAATCGGATTCGACTAGCAGGGGCTCGGAAGGTTCGGAGTCCGGCACCTTGGAGTCACGAGCTTCACAAAGGACAGGGATGGTGTTCGGCTTGATCGCCGTAGAGATCGTAGCCCCCGAGGCGGTGTCCAGCCACTCATCCTCGATCGGCGAAGTCGGCTCCGAGCTAAGGGTCGGAGCGGACTATGGTGCGGCATCCATGGCACTGTTCGGCGGCAGAGCTAGATCATGCCCATCGAGACTGTGCGGCGCACTAGGCTGTGGCTCGAATCCATCGAAGATCAAGTCTCCGCGGATGTCGGCCGTGTAGTTCAAACTCCCAAATCTGACCTGATGGCCAGGGGCGTAGCTTTCGATCTACTCCAGAAGGCCTAGCGAATTGCCCGCGATGCAAAGCCGCCCGAATCTGAAGATCTGTCCGGGAGAAAAGTCTCACCTGGACCGCGTTGTTGTTGATGATCGAAGGAGCCATCGGGCCTATAGGTGACGACACAGAGGAACTCTCAATGAAAGCACCAATGCGGTGTCAAAACCGGCGGATCTCGGGTAGGGGGTCCCGAACTGTGCGTCTAGGCGGATGGTAACAGGAGACAAGGAAAACGATGTTTTTACCCAGGTTCGGGCCCTCTCGATGGAGGTAAAACCCTACTCCTGCTTGATTAATATTTATGATATGGGTAGTACAAGAGTAGATCTACCACGAGATGAGAGAGGCTAAACCCTAGAAGCTAGCCTATGGTATGATTGTTGTTCATCCTACGAACTAAAACCCTTCGATTTATATAGACACCGAATAGGGCTAGGGTTACACAGAGTCGGTTACAATGGTAGGAGATCTACATATGAGTATCGCCAAGCTTGCCTTCCACGCCAAGGAATCTTGTATCTTCGTAGTCTAGGAGTTCGGCCAAAGATGATAGTTCGGATATCCGGACACCCCCTAGTCCAGGGCTCCCTCAGGGTGGTTTATGGAAAACCAACTTGATCACGAACCCAACATGGCGGTCAGGTGACAACCTGGTAATACTTCCTAGAAGATATTCGGAAAATTATGAACCACCAATATGTTATTAAGCTCGAGAACAATCTTGCTTCCGAGGCAAGATGATGTGATCAATTAAGCAAGGGATTGAAATCCTAACTCATTGATCGAAGAGTGCACCAGAAATAAGGACTAGGTAGCACGATCTGTCTTAGAATGATGAATTTAATAACCAACACGCTAAGAATGAGACTATTGTCCATTAACTACCAAGCAACAAGGTTGCTAGGAGTATCGATTTCACACATCATAGTTCACTTGTCAGCATTCCGGTTGCAACAACACGGGACCGAGGAACGAATAATGATAGTGAGAAGTATCACTACGTCAATAATTCATGAGAAATGGTGCAATCCTCATGACAATCCTGACATAAAGGGGGTAATACTCCGAGGTAGGACAAAATCAAAAGTTGGATTGGCATTTGATTTGCGGATTACAACTGCTTTGACCCAATCCTGGAAATGGATGAGTTACTGGAGTTTGTTTCTCCTAGTCATTCTGAATAGAATGGCTTGGCGGACCACAAGAGTAATAGGCATCGATGCACACGGTTGCACAACTACTCCTATATATCAATTGGTAGACGATGGTTGGAATACAAATGAAGAGGGACAACTCAAGGAACATATAACTTTCTGAGTTGTGGATGCATAGATTAGTATGTCGAACCAAGTTCAACATGTTTCTTCCGGATAACCCATGCAGAGAGGTAGGACTGGCAGAGTCACGATTATGAATGGAGAACTCCTCAAGAGTACTCTGATTGTGATCTTTTGGTTCAAATAACTTCTGCCTTAATGGTTCATGGTATTTGGAAGAAGGAAATACCACGGGCCTCGAGAACTATCGCAAGGTTACTAATAACCTAAAGGAACTAGCAAACACTATCAACATGAAGTAAGTAGGGTGAATCTCGGGTTCAAGAACCCAGGAATAGAATACCTACTACTAAGTGGCATCACGGGATGCTTTCGATAATAAAGGCCAGAATTAACACACCGGGAACACAAAACATGGCTAGATTATTAGGTGGTTCTCTAAGACACCTAGGGTCATAATAGTAGCTCCAACATATATACCGAGGCAATAGAGTACCTCAACGCACTGGTTAGTGTGCTTATTCTGACCAAAAAGGACATCGGGAACGGAAAGAAATGATTTGCGAATGCATCAGACTATTTAGAAACCTGGGATGATTCGGACAGCATAACGGCTGTAAATGCTCAAAATGATTTGAGACATCCTGCAAAAATGGTGGCATAACCACTCAGAAGCACAAAATCAAGGTTCCGAGACCAACTATGGACACACGGAAGTAGTATAAACTGAACTGGGGCGTAAAAACAACAATCTCATAAGTCTATGGATTAGTAACACGTCATCCTAATAGATAGATGGGAACACCTAGTTCTTAATCCCCGTAGAAGAGAAGAGGTTGACTCAGATCAGAAGGCCATGAGGTATAAGGAGTAAAAAGCGCCTTACGTTCCCTTCCCCAATCAATTCCCTTACAGAACTAAAGCATTTCTAGACACAACTTCGACCGGTTTTGCTTGTTAATCCTACAGGCAGTCAGGCTCTGATACCAAAGCTCTCAGGACCCCGATTCCAAGTCACATTGATCTAGCTGGTAACACCTCATATCACTTTGCCGCCTCACGCACGGTATTCCCACGGGTGTCGCCTTACCATGGCCCGAGACCGTTTGCGCCTTTTGGCTCACATATATGATAGCGTCGCTTGAGATCCATATGATGAGAGAACCGGCAGACATGGCTAGTGGTGAACCCAAAGCGGCACTAACCCATGGGGACATGCATACATGAATCAACTTCGAGCATGTCGGTCAGCAACGTGTGAATCCAGGCTGTAGCACTGGGCTAACAGGACTCCGGGAACCCGGGCTGTAGCAGGCTAGGCAGGACTCGGATGTCACCGCGTGACATTTCCCAAGGGACAGAACCACAGAACGGTGCATCACATGCCGACCAGTCAAGTGTTCTCGAGCAGAGTCTTTGGGCTAGCAGGACTCCGGTGAACCGGGCAGAAGGACTACTATGGCTCATGGAAGCATAAGGCTACATTTCCCCATAAGAAAGGCTACCAAGGATAAACAACTAGGTTGTCGGATCCCACACATACCAAGCATTTCAATAACATACACACAATATGCTCGATATGTGCAAAAACAACATGGCATCACAACATGACTCTACAACTCAAGTATTTATTCATTAGGCTCCGAGGAGCGAGATATTACAAACATGGGTCTCATGACCCAACATTCAGAGCATAAAATCAAAGCACACTCGGAAGCTTATCATGTCTGAGTACACACATCTACAAATGAAAAAGGCTGAGAAGCCTGACTATCTACCAGATCCTGCCAAGGGCACAAGATCGTAGCTGAGGTATCAAGCTATACGTCGAAGTTCACGCGGAACTATTAGCGAGACTGAAGTCTCTCTGCAAAACATAAATTAAGAAAACGTGAGTACAAATGTACCCAGCAAGACTTACATCAGAACTAACTACATATGCATCGGTATCTACAAAGGGGGTGGTGGAGTTTAACTGCAGCAAGCCAGCTTTGACTCGGTGGCTATCCTGAACTACTACTGCAAGTAACTCTTTTGAGGTGGCGCTCACGAGTCCACGTATTCACCATATCAATACACCACTATGGATCTGCTCCCGGTTCCCTACGAGAACGCCATCCATAGCACTCACAATTATCTTGCGTATTTTAGAGTATCTACTTACACTTGTCTATGAACTGTTATAGGCAACCCAGAAGTCCTTTACCGCGGACACGGCTATTTGAATAGATGATGTTAACCCTACAGGGGTGTACTTCTTCACACACGCTCTCGCCACTTACCGCCATGTACACGTCATGTATCTCGGCAACCTTCAAGCGGAAGCATGGCAAGGGTGTCGGCACGGCCTACCTAAACACTCAAGTCTCTAGTCCAGGTTTATCGCCTATTTAGGTTCCATCCGCTGGGAGTCCGGCCGAGGTTTCCACATACGGCCCCGAACGATGTGAACAGGGTTCCCCAGACACCAAACGGGCGCCCGGTACACCGTGCCACGGTGTATCTACCGCATCATAGCCCACCCCTAGGGTCAGCACTGCGCATGGCCTCCAACACATATCCTACAAACACCAAAAACTAGTTGCAACTCCTGGACAGAGAACAAGGGTGGTTAAGAAGCCGAGAGAGTCAATTAAGGATCCCAATGTGTGGTAGTAACTGTTCATGGATCACAAACACAGATCTCAGTTCCTGAGGACGGTTTCAATGAGACAACCCACCATGTACTCCTACATGGCCTCTCACCGCTACCTTTACCAAATCGTGTTCACACACTTAGCTCTCAACAGTAGGACATGTTCACACACCTTCGATTCATCCCCGATGAATCAGACCTGACTCGACTCAAAGAAATAGCAGGCATGACAAACAAGCATGAATGAGTAGGCACATCAGGGCTCAAACAACTCCTACTCATGCTAGTGGGTTTAATCTATTTAGTGTGGCAATGACAGGTCATGCAGATGATAAGGGGTTCAACTACTGCAGCAAGTAACAGATGAATCGTTGTTGTCCTACTGCAGTAAAAGAGAGCAGGAGCGAGAGAGTGGGATTGTATCGGAATGAACAAGGGCGTTTTGCTTGCCTGGCACTTTTGAAGATAGCATTGAGTCTTCATCAGTGTCAACGATCACAACGTCGGTACAACGTCTATCAAGGGGGAGCAACACCGGCAAACAGAGAGGAAACACGATCAATGCAATGCACAATATGATGCATGATATGACATGGCAATATGAATGTGTTTTGGGCTAATGCAAGCTAGAACAGATTGAGATGAGTGCACTTGAACCAAAGATTCAAATGCAAACCCATTTTAAGAGGTCATAATAGTGCATTAACTTGTTTTACCTAAACAGCAAGGTTAATGTGTTCTAACATGCATGAAACCAGTACAGATGGATAGATTGGATTTTTTGATCATTTTTCATATATAATTTATTTGATTTGGAGCTACGGTTGATTTACTATGATTTTTAGAAGTTTTGGTTATTTTCTGGAATTTCCTGTATAAGAATAATTCCAGTAATTGAATTAAAGCGTCAGCACTGCGTCAGGGTGACGTCAGTGGTCAACTGGGCCGACCAGGTCAAACCTAACCTGTGGGTCCCACGTGTCAGTGGTTTGTTAACTAAATAAACAGAGTTAGTTAGTGTTAGGTTAAGCACTACTCTAGGTTAATTAGCGCTAAACTAACCTAACTAATAATTAAAAAGGATGGCCCACACGTCTGTGACCCAGGGGGTCAAACTGGGCCCACCCACTCAATGGTCAGCGGGATCAAACCCACCGGCGACATGACGCCGACGAGGCCAGACGCGGTGGAGGGGCTCGGGTTTGCGTCTCCGGCGACCAAACGGGCGGCCGAGAGCCCGCGCGGGGAGCTGGGGCTCGCCCGCATCCAGGGAGGCATGCGGCAGCAGCGGGGATGGCCGGAGCTCGCCGGAAACGAGCTCGGGGCGGCGCCGGCGTTCGGGTGTTTGTGGCTACGGGGCTGCAGTGGTCGTGGTATCGCGTTCGTGGCACCTACAGCAGCTACGCGAGGCGGCGAGCATGTTGGACACGACGCCCGGACCAAATGGTCGCCGGAGTCGTGTCGGCGGCAAGTGTAGGCGGCGGCGCAGTCGGGCGAGAGGGGCGTGGCGGCTACGGTGTGCAAGAGAGAGAACGGAGAGGGGGAGGATGATCAGAAGCTCACGTAGAACACGACGAGCGAGTCGGTGAGCTCGGGGAGGGGCAGGAGCGAGCGGGGCGGCGGAGGCGATCTCGGCGACCCGAGGAAGAAGAAGGCATCGGGGGCGGCGCTGCAGGGCGTCCGGCGAGGCTTTGCTCGTCGAGGATGAAGCTGGAGATGATACGGAGCTCGGGGAGGCAGAGATGGAGCGAGGGAGTGGCTGTGGGCGCGGGGTTACGGCGGCGCGTCCATGGAGGTTTCGGCCATGGCGGGGAACGGGCGAGGGAGAGGACATGGGGGCGAATGGAGGGGTCCGGGGGGGGGCGACGACGTGGAGGTCGTCCAGACGTCCAGGGGCGCGGGCGGCAAGCAGGAGGTGGCGCACGGCGGTGCGCGCGCGTCGGGCACGCGCCCGTCCTCCTGGCAAAGGAGGAAGATGACATGGGAGGTGGCGGTGGTGGGCTGGGCCGGACAGCTACAGTGCTGGGCCGGTTGGTGGGCTGCCAGGTGGGCTGCGGCCAGGTAAGTTTCCCTGCTCTATTTTATTTCTGTTCTGTTTTCCTTTATTAATTCATTTTGCCACTGTTTTAAACTCCAAACAAATTGAAAACAGTGACAACATTCCTTTGAATATTTTATATTGCAAGTGACAACATTCCTCTGAATATTTTATATTGCACAATGGGATTTTCCAAAGGCACATAAATTATTTCAGAGTTATCTGAAATTATATTCCACATATTAAGAATATGAAACCAAATCCAAATACAATATTGATTTAAATTCAATGCTCAAAATAATTCCTTAAAAATGTTCATTATTTTTGGTTTGGAACAAAGCCCTTGCCAAAAATACCAAATATCAATAAGGATCATTTTGGTTTCATTGAATGCAAATTTTAGTTGAACCTAGTTGATTCAAGTGGTGCTAGGGTTTGAACATCCCCATTTCAAGATTTCAATTAAAGTTAGACATGATGCATGAATGCTTGTGCAACTATTTGCAATCAAATTCTAGGGCTGTGACAACTCACCCCTACTAAACAAGAATCTCGTCCCGAGATTTAAGACGTGAGGTAAGAAGACAGAGGGGGCGCAAGACCAACACAATCTTCACGATCCAGATGTCTTTCTCGAGGATGTTGATTCATTGCATCACCTTGATCTCTACTCCTTGCTTTGAGAACTCCATCCAACATAACAACGAGTAGAAAGGGGGAATTTTAGAAGAATCAATCTTCATGAGGTTCGAGCAAATTAGGATCATCTTAATGGTCACAAGATCAACTCACGGAATAAGACATGAAAACATCTCCGGAGCTGAGAGGCAAAACATGCATCAGGAGCGACAGAAGAAAAAACTTGATGAGGGTTTCAAAGTAGCAAGGGAAACTGCCACGATTCCAAAACAGGGCACCTCAGGGAAGGTGACTCGAAGAACTGCTCCCTTAAGTGGCAAAAAGAATTACTTTTGATCCATAGATCATTGAAACTCTTCATACCATCTTAAGGCAATTTACAATTGATCGATCGAAAGAGCTCGAAGGAATGGCATACTCGGACTAGGATGGATGATGTGGAATACCTTGTTGAAGACAACGCAATGGATGATTTTTGCTTATCATTGGGAATGGAGGGGACCCATGGTAGGACCACTTTTGAGGATGATCTTGAACAAGGGTTACTAAGAAGGCAGCCCATGGTGAAATGGCACAAAGACGGTGCAAGCTAGGAACAAAATGCAAATGTTGGAATGTTCCAACCATCATATCTGCCTAAGATTCAGATCTGGTTAGTAACAGGATACTTCAGACAACATGTCCGAAAAGGAAAGGTTGCAACACAAATCGACGAGATGATATTGCGAGATTCTCGGGAGATGAACTACGGTAGCAAGCTCCAAAACATGAGTTGGTTCTGCTACAAGCATGTGAACACACTGTCCCAGACAAGCATGGTCACCTGGTAGTCTTACAATGAAACACTACCGAGTTCAGGGAGGAACCATCAACGAGGATATCGAAGTCCTTGCATAAGTCTAGCTCTTAAGAAGAAACTTCTTCTCCTTGAACAAATCAATCAGTGGCTTGGTGTGCTACGGAATTCATATGGAACGAAGATGATCAGTCTAACAGACCACAGAATACTTCGCACGTGCATGACCGACTCGGGATGATTCCATAGGAAGTAAAAACATGCTTTCTCAAATTCACGGCGGCATCTTGCATCCAATGCACATGAACTAGAGGAAGTCACTTCTTTCATCCAAGCATATTCTTCATGAAAGAAACACGAAGATAATGCTTATATAAGTTTCCAGTACTAGCTGAATGTTCAACACGAATCAAGGAGGAGATAAAAATGTTGCTGATGGGCTCAACAACAATTCATCTAGGTTTCCATATAAGTGGAATTCCACAATTATGTGAACAAGGCGATAGCATCGGTCAGACCAAAGGATATAACGGTGTATGCCCGAGGAAACAACCAAGGGTAAGACAACATTACGAATATCATTGGTTCTGACTTGACTTGACGATAGCCCATACTCAAGTCGAAATTTTGACAAGGCAATAGATCCAATAACTGATCACGGGGACCAATCGGTGAAGATATCATCTTCCTTCAACAACCACACAAACACAAGGATATCCCTTTGAAAATGAACTAAGTCAGACAAACTTTCATCTTCCAATCTCCAAGTTGTTGTTCAGTTTACCAACTAGCTCAGGGTATCCAACACAGATTTTTGGAGAAGGGGTGGTTTATGGAAAACCAACTTGATCACGAACCCAACATAGCGGTCAGGTGACAACCTGGTAATACTTCCGAGAAGATATTCGGAAAATTACGAGCCACCAATATGTTATTAAGCTCGAGAACAGTCTTGCTTCCGAGGCAAGATGATGTGATCAATTAAGAAAGGGATTGAAATCCTAACTCATTGATCGAAGAGTGCACCAGAAATAAGGACTAGGTAGCACGATATGTCTTAGAATGATGATTTAATAACCAACACGCTAAGAATGAGACTATTGTCCATTAACTACCAAGCAACAAGGTTGCTAGGAGTATCGATTTCACACATCACAGTTCACTTGTCAGCATTCCGGTTGCAACAACACGGGACCGAGGAATGAATAATGATAGTGAGAAGTATCACTACGTCAAGAATTCATGAGAAATGGTGCAATCCTCATGACAATCCTGACATAAAGGGGATAATACTCCGAGGCAGAACAGAATCAAAAGCTGGATTGGCATTTGATTTGCGGATTACAACTGCTTTGACCCAATCCTGGAAATGGATGAGGTACTGGAGTTTGTTTCTCCTAGTCATTCTGAATAGAATGGCTTGACGGACCACAAGAGTAAATAGGCATCGATGCACACGGTTGCACAACTACTCATGTATATCAATTGATAGACGATGGTTGGAATACAAATGAAGAGGGACAACTCAAGGAACATATAACTTTCTGAGTTGTGGATGCATAGATTAGTATGTCGAACCAAGTTCAACATGTTTCTTTCGGATAACCCATGCAGAAAGGTAGGACTGGCAGAGTCACGATTATGAATGGAGAACTCCTCAAGAGTACTCTGATTGTGATCTTTTGGTTCAAATAACTTCTGCCTTAATGGTTCATGGTATTTGGAAGAAGGAAATACCATGGACCTCGAGAACTATCGCAAGGTTACTAATAACCTAAAGGAACTAGAAAACACTATCAACATGAAGTAAGTAGGGTGAATCTCGGGTTCAAGAACCCAGGAATAGAATACCTACTACTAAGTGGCATCACGGGATACTTTCGAGAATAAAGGCCAGAATTAACACACCGGGAACACAAAACATGGCTAGATTAGTAGGTGGTTCTCTAAGACACCTAGGGTCATAATAGTAGCTCCAACGTATATACCGAGGCAATAGAGTACCTCAACGCACCGGTTAGTGTGCTTATTCTTACCAAAAAGGACATCGGGAACAGAAAGAAAGGATTTGCAAATGCATCAGACTATTTAGAAACCTGGGATGACTCGGACAGCATAACGGCTGTAAATGCTCAAAATGATTTGAGACATCCTGCAAAAATGGTGGCATAACCACTCAGAAGCACAAAATCAAGGTTCCGAGACCAACTATGGACACATGGAAGTAGTATAAACTGAACTGGGGCGTAAAACCAACAATCTCATAATTCTTTGGATTAGTAACACGTCATCCTAATAGATAGATGGGAAGACCTAGTTCTTAATCCCCGTAGAAGAGAAGAGGTTGACTCAGATCAGATGGCCATGAGGTATAAGGAGTAAAAAGAGCCTTACGTTCCCTTCCCCAATCAATTCCCTTACATAACTAAAGCATTTCTAGACACAACTTCGACCGGTTTGGCTTGGTAATCCTACAGGTAGTCAGGCTCTGATACCAAAGCTGTCAGGACCCTGATTCCAAGTCACATCGATCTAGCCGGTAACACCTCATATCACTTTGCGGCCTCACGCACGGTATTCCCATGGGTGTCGCCTTACCATGGCCCGGGACCGTTTGCGCCTTTTGGCTCATGTATATGATAGTGTCGCTAGCATCCATATGACAGAGAACCCAGGCCGACATGGCTAGTCGTGAACCCAAAGCGGCACTAATTAACCCATGGGGACAGGCATACATGAATCAACTTCGAGCATGTCGGTCAGCAACGTGTGAATCCGGGCTGTAGCACTGGGCTAACAGGCCTCCGGGAACCCGGGCTGTAGCAGGCTAGGCAGGACTGGATGTCACCGCGTGACATTTCCCGAAGGATGTACACAGAACAAGTGAATCACATGCCGCTACCAAGTGTTCGGAGCAAGAGTCTTTGGGCTAGGTGAACGGTGAACCGGGCAGAAGCGGACTACTATGGCTCATGGAAGCACAAGACTACATTTCCCCATAAGAAAGGCTACCAAGGATAAACAACTAGGTTGTCGGATCCCACACATACCAAGCATTTCAATAACATACACACAATATGCTCGATATGTGCAAAAACAACATGGCATCACAACATGACTCTACAACTCAAGTATTTATTCATTAGGCTCCGAGGAGCGAGATATTACAAACATGGGTCTCATGACCCAACATTCAGAGCATACAAATCAAAGCACACTCGGAAGCTTATCATGTCTGAGTACACACATCTACAAATGAAAAAGGCTGAGAAGCCTGACTATCTACAAAATCCTGCCAAGGGCACAAGATCGTAGCTGAGGTATCAAGCTATAGGTCGAAGTCCACGCGGAACTATTAGCCAGACTGAAGTCTCTCTACAAAACATAAATTAAGCAAACGTGAGTACAAATGTACCCAGCAAGACTTACATCAGAACTAACTACATATGCATCGGTATCAACAAAGGGGGTGGTGGAGTTTAACTGCAGCAAGCCAGCTTTGACTCGGTGGCTATCCTGAACTACTACTGCGAGTAACTCTTTTGAGGTGGCGCACACGAGTCCACATATTCAACATATCAATACACCACTATGGATCTGCTCCCGTCTCCCTACGAGAACACCATCCATAGCACTCACGCTTATCTTGCGTACTTTAGAGTATCCACTTACACTTGTCTATGAACTTTTATAGGCAACCCAGATCTCCTACCATTGTAACCGACTCTGTGTAACCCTAACCCTATTCGGTGTCTATATAAACCGAAGGGTTTTAGTCCGTAGGACGAACCACAATCATACCATAGGCAAGCTTCTAGGGTTTAGCCTCTCTGATCTCGTGGTAGATCTACTCTTGTACTACCCATATCATCAATATTAATCAAGCAGGAGTAGGGTTTTACCTCCATCGAGAGGGCCCGAACCTGGGTAAAAACATCGTGTCCCTTGTCTCCTGTTACCATCCGCCTAGACGCACAGTTCGGGACCCCCTACCCGAGATCCGCTGGTTTTGACACCGACAATGCCAAACTACAAAGATCTCAAGCCAACGGAAGTCATTGGAAGAATTGTTGCTCATGAGATGTCACTTAAGGATAAGGAGGAACTTCACAACAAGTCAAGTGGTGCTTACAAAGCCTCAAGTGAAGCCCCCACATCATCAAGTGAGAAACAAACCTTCAATGAAGAATTGAGCTTAATGGTGAAGAACTTCAACAAGTTCTACAAGAGTAGAAGAATAGAAAGAAGCTCCAAGTCAAGATCTTACCATGACTAAAGACCTTCTAGTCGAGAGCAAAACTGCTACAATTGTGGGAGACCCGGACACTACTCCAATGAGTGTACGGCACCCTACAAAAGAAGAGAAGATTCTCCAAGAAGAGGAAGCAAAAGATAAGAATCACCACCAAGAGAAAGGAGGAGTAGAGATGATCGCTATGAACGAAGATCCTCACGGAGAAGCAATGATTCGGAAAGGAAGGATAAGTCATCAAAGAGCTACACAAAACGAAGACATCAAGCTCATGTTGGTGAATGGGTATCTGGCTCCGACTCCGACCATCACTCCGAGAGAAGCTATCAGTCCTACTCCGAATACACTCAAGATGAAGGTGTTGCCGGTCTAGCACTTGTGTCAACCAACTCCTACGACATATTTGAATCACCAAATGAAGGAATTGGAAGATGCTTCATGGCCAAAGGTCCTAAGGTAACATACCCCGAGTATGTTGATTTTGATGTTGATGAAGATGACTTGCTAGGGGATGATGATTTACTTGTTGACAACTCTAGTGATGAATACTATGATGAAACGTCAATTAATCATGCTGGAACGAATGACAATGATAAGGAGAAGATTGAGCTTCTAACTAAAGAACTAAACACTCTTAAGTTGGCTCATGAAACTATCTTCGAAGATCATCGAGAACTTTTAAGGGCTCATGAGAAGTTACGCTTTGAAAAGCTCAATCTTGAGCAAGAAAATAGCTTATTGAAGGGAATTATAGAGAAAGGTGTATACAAGAGTCTTGCCGGGAGTAAGCAATTCGAGGAAATTGTACCCAAGCAAGGAAGACACCGGAAGAACCAAGGTGCTGGTTTTGAACGAAAGTTCAATGCCAATGGAGTTGAGTGGGAAGAATATCAATACCCCAAGACAAAGTTTGTTCCTCAACAAGAGAATTATGATCCTACTTCCTTCAAGGGAACACAAGCACAAGATGATCTTCCACCACAAGACCACAAGAACAAAGGCAAAGTCAAGCTTCAAGAAGAGATTGATGCATTTGAAGAAGCACCTAAGGTCTCGGTCAAGTGGATTCCCAAGACTACGTCAAGTTCTACTTCATCAAGTACAACTACAACTCCAAGGATTCCCATCAAGATGATGTGGATCCCGAAGAAGAAGAACCAGAGAGTTCTTGAGGGTGACTCCGCCAGCATTCTTCACTCATATCATTATGGCAAGAACAAGTGCAATCGACTTCCACATCTTGCATTATTTCAAGGAGTCACAAACCCTCATGTTGGTAAGGCAAGGGACAAGGTAACCTAATGTTTTCATGGACATCATTTTGTGTGTGCATCACTCTATGTCTATGGATATTCTTGTTTTTTCCTTGTGGGACTAACCCATGTAGGTATTGAAAGTGCAACTCACTCCAACGGATTGCTCCGAAAGATCTACATCAGTATTGAGCATCCACATCTTCAACACCTACATGAAGTCATCATCGACAAAACCCAAGGTTAGTTCATCCATCTAAGGGGGGATCTCACATCTAGGGGGAGCTTAACTCTAAGGATTGAGTTAAAGCAACTCTAATGGTGTGAACACATCAATGCATTATGTAAAAGTAGTAACCCCACTTGAGCTTAAACGATGAGTATGACCTATGATCAAATGACTATCATTTGACTCCTGAGTCAATATACTCATATATAGATGACCTAGTCATCGCCAATTGTTTGATAGATGCTAGTATTGGTTGTGCATGCTTTGTCACATTTTTCATTTTCCATCTTATTGTGTGAGCATGTTGGTTGCATACTTTACTCATTCGAGGACATCCACTTGTTGTTTTGATTGTTTGGTTTCTCTTCTTCTTGCCAAGTGGATGGACAAGAATGCCTAAGAACCTTCTCTAGCTATCTATGCTTTTCTCATCTCAAACTCTATTCATGCTACATCACAAAATTTGATCAAGTCAGATTCGAACCACTCTGTGTGAGGAGCACTCGGAGTCCCCGATTCGTCATAGACTTAAACTTCCAAAACTTCTTTGTGATTCTCGGTCTGACCGATTCCTCATTTCCGGTCCTACCGAGATCATTAAGTCGATCTAAGTTTTCGATCTCGGTGCAACCGATTTGAACCTTTCGGTCACACCGAGTTGCAATAACTGTACATAGTTTTGTATCTCGGTGCCACCGAGTTGTTCCACTCGGTCACACCGACAGGGTCGGGCTATATATAGTCACGGGCAAAATTTTTGAAATTTCTCCGAACCCCTTCACCCGCGCAATAGCTCGTTCTGCCTCCGTGGTCTCCGGATCGTCTCCTCGCCACCAGCCGCCTCTAGTCGCTGGTCTCCATCACCGTCAAAGGAATTCAACCCTGCCGTTACCGCCGTAGCGAGTCTCCGCCGAACTAGGGTATGGACTCGATCATTGTGCTTTCCCCGTCTGATTCCTAGCACATTGTGTTCTTATTGATTCTAGCCACGATTGAAACACTCCTATCCAGTCAATGCAATCCATAGAATAGTTTTGATTCGAAAATTTCGGGTTGGGTTTCCGCCGAAACCATCTCAGACCCACCGAGTTGAAAAACTCGGTCCCACCGATTTGGCTTATGCCATTGCACCAGTGAGACTCGGTCTGACCGAGAATTGGTAATCGGTGAGACTGATTTTAAGACTTTGTGAAACCCTAGCTGTCTCGGTGCCACCGAACTATGACTCGGTCCAACAGAGATCATCAGTTTAGGCTCCAAAACAGCTTCGGTATCACCGAGTTTAAAAATTGGTTGATCCGAAATGCTTTCTGTGGAAAACTAAAACTGAATTTTTAAATCATCCTTTTTGCAAAAATCTCTGCATTTTGTGATGCTCATCCACTCTACCTCATCTATAAACTCTTCACAGGGTCAGCAGTCAGTGTTTGCATCATGTCAAACCAGAGTGACAGCCAGAACAGGTCAGAAGAGCAGGTGCACATGAGTGAGGGCACTAGTCCCTCCAGCTCTTCAGATGATGACAGCAGGAGTACCCCAAGCAATTTGCCAAAAGCTGCCACCAGAAAAAGGAAGAAGAGAACCTCAGATTCTGAAGATGAGGATTATATAGCAGAAGAGGATGAAGCTACTTCCAAGAAAGTAGTGCTCAAGAAGGAATATGGCTCTGCACAAGGCACAAAGCCAGGCTTGAAAATCAAAAGGCCAGCAGGTAGACAGCCTATGCCAAAGGTCAGAGCATCAACTCAAATTCCTGAAAAGCCTGCACCCAAAGAGCCAGTTGCTGCTGAAGGGAAGAAGAGGAAAGAAAGGGTCAAGAAGACCACAGTCAGAGTTATTGGGAGACCTTCCATGATGGAAAAGGAAGAAGAGGTTGTTGCACCAGCACCTAAGGCACCAAAGCTTATGGGTGATTCTATTAGATCAGGGGCTGCCACATCTAAGCCCAAGGAAGCACCCAAAGTTGCATCTAAGGCCAAGTCTGCACCAAAGAGGAATACCAGGAGTATTCCAGCTACTGAGAAAAACAAGACCCCTGTGCCTGAGGCTGCTGAGGAGGAAGATGAAGAAGGACAAGTTCTGAGAAAGCTCAAGCCCAAGATACCAGACCACAACGATGCTCATCCTGTGGCTGAGGACATGAAGATCAGAAGAGATAATGGGTTGAGGCTATGGAGGATGTCTGATCCATATGCCACAAGGAGAAGGACTGCTGTGGATTACAGGTTCCACACCAAGGAACAACAGGACTTCTATGAGACCATTCTGCTGGATAAGAAGCCTATCATTTGTGACATGAGATGGGTCGACTGGACCTACATGAAGGAGAATGAAGAGCACTATCCTGGAGTGCACGACAATTTTGTTGCTGTTGGAGTTGCAGACTTTGTTGGGAAAAAGCTCACCAACTAGAACAATGAACTCATCATGCAATTCTACTCCACAGCACACTTTTATCCAGATGGCAGGATAGTGTGGATGTCTGAAGGTACAAGGTACCAGTCAACTATTGAGGAATGGGCAAATTTGATAAATGCCCCAGAGGAGAATGAAGATGATCTGGATGTATATGCCAAGAATAAGATGGATCCCAATTCCATGGCACACATGTACAAGGAGATCCCAGATGATGCCCTTGAGACACATAAGTTTGGATCAGTCCACTTCCTTCTGTCAGGGCTGCCAACAATCAACTGGATCTTAAGGCACACTCTATTGCCTAAGTCTGGTGACCACAATATGATTAGAGGGCATGCAATCAACATGTTGCATTTGTTTGATGTGCCACAGAAATTCAAAGTTATGAGCCTTATGGTTGAAACCATTAAGAGGACTGCAGCAGACCAGAAGAGGAGCTGTGGATATGCCTCTCAGATCCAGGAGTTGATTAACTCAAAGATGGGCAAAGGAAAATATCTATTGGATAAGGAACATTTTCCACTTTATCCAAACTTTGAGGACAATAAGGTTGTCATGAATGAAAATGATCCATCGTCAGTTCAAGCTCAAGAAAGGAAGGAGAAGGCAAGGAAGGAGAAAGCTGCCAGGATGCCAACTCAAGAGGAGGCATCTGAGTATCTCTTGAAGAACAAGCAGGAGCAGCTTGGTTACTTCATAGCATCAACACTGAGGATTGAGAAAGGACTGGCCACTCCCACTCAACACCAGGAGAGCTTAGAGAGAATCATGGAACAAAAGTTCTATGACTTAGATGTGAAAGTAACTGAGATTCAGTCAGCAGTAGAGCAACTATAGGATGACATGCAGGAAACGAAGGCCAAAACAACGGCTGATGCATTTGCCAGAGTACCAAGAGCTCAGAGGTCAGCCAGTGCCAACTCCAGACACCAGAGCCACCTCATCAGCTCCAGCTACAGCACCAGCCCAACCAGCTCCAGCACCTACATCAGCTCCAGCTCCATCCACTTCAATAGAAGCCTTCATCCTTGGAGTTATCCAGACTCCACCACCACCAGAAGATCAAGCCTGAGAGTCGCTTTAGCACTATGCATTTTCTAGGAACTTTTTGGTAACTTGTTGCCAAAGGCGGAGAAAAATGTATAGATCACAGGCTTCAAGAGAGAGAGTGTTGCTTTTGTTGCTTTTGTTCTCTCTTGATTTGGTGTTTTTTTTAAACTTGTTTGCTTTTGATTGCTTGATATACTATGCTATGTTTGTGAGACATTGATGATCATGTGTTTGATCATAAGCTACACTTATGCATGTTTGATGATATTATCCTATCTATCCTTTGTGATCATTCACTTTGCTTGGTGATGAGTGCATGTATTCAATTGTTATTATTTTGAGCGCTCCACCAAGATGTATGTGACATGGAAGAGTAACCCATGAGCCTAATATCTTTTGCATTTGCAGTCCAAAGCAAATCTTAATATATGCAGATTTTAGCTAACTTAGGACAAGTCAAGCAATCATCAAACAATTCAAGCAAGCATGCAAAGAGTATATAGGCAGCGGAAATTAAAGCATGCAACTAGCCAAGAAAGTAAAGGGAAGGGTTTGGAGAAATCAAACGCAATTGGAGACACGGATGTTTTTGGCGTGGTTCGGATAGGTGGTGCTATTGTACATCCACGTTGATGGAGACTTCAACCCACGAAGGGTAACGGTTGCGCGAGTCCACGGAGGGCTCCACCCACGAAGGGTCCACGAAGAAGCAACCTTGTCTATCCCACCATGGCCGTCGCCCACGAAGGACTTGCCACACTAGCGGTAGATCTTCACGAAGTAGGCGATCTCCTTGCCCTTACAAACTCCTTGGTTCAACTCCAAAATCTTGTCGGAGGCTCCCAAGTGACACCTAGCCAATCTAGGAGACACCACTCTCCAAGAAGTAACAAATGGTGTGTTGATGATGAACTCCTTGCTCTTGTGCTTCAAATGATAGTCGCCCCAACACTCAACTCTCTCTCATAGGATTTGGATCTGGTGGAAAGAAGATTTGAGTGGAAAGCAACTTGGGAAGGCTAGAGATCAAGATTCATATGGTAGGAATGGAATATCTTGGTCTCAACACATGAGTAGGTGGTTCTCTCTCACAACTGGTAAGTTGGAAGTGTAGGTTTGTTCTGATGGCTCTCTCCACGAATGAAGAGGAGGTGGAGGGGTATATATAGCCTCCACACAAAATCTAACCGTTACACACAATTTACCAATCTCGGTGGGACCGAATCAACAAACTCGGTCAGACCGATCTTAGTAAACCTAGTGACCGTCAGGGTTTTCGGTGGGACTGACATGCATCTCGGTAGGACCGATATGGTTAGGGTTAGGGCATAACGTAATCTCGGTAAGACCGATTACACAAACTTGGTGAGACCGATTTTGGTAATTAGCTAACCAGAGAGTTGGTCACGTAAACTCGGTGGGACCGATTTGCTCATTTCGGTGAGACCGAAATGTTACAAAAGGGAAACAGAGAGTTTACATTGCAATCTCGGTGGGACCGATCCGCTCTTTCGGTGAGACCGAAAAGTTACGAAAAGGAAACAGAGAGATTACAATCCCATCTCGGTGAGACCGAGATCCCTATCGGTAGAATCGATTTGCTTAGGGTTTTTGGCAGTGGCTATGACTATTGAACTCGGTGGCGCCGGATTGGAAGAATCGGTGTGACCGATTTTGGCTTTGGGTTTAGGTCATATGTGGATGTGAGAAAGTAGCTGGGGGTTTTGGAGCATATCACTAAGCACATGAAGCAAAAGGCTCATTAAGCAACACCTCATCCCTCCTTGATAGTATTGGCTTTTCCTATAGACTCAATGTGATCTTGGATCACTAAAATATAAAATGAAGAGTCTTGAGCTTTTGAGCTTGAGCCAATCCTTTGTCATTAGCATTTTGAGGGATCCACTTTCATCATCCATGCCATGCCATTCATTGAGCTTTCCTGAAATAATAGTCTTGGAATAGCATTAGCTCAGTGAGCTATATGTTGTTATGAATTACCAAAACCACCTAGGGATAGTTGCACTTTCAATCTCCCCCTTTTTGGTAATTGACGACAACATATAGATCAAAGCTTCGACAAAAGATAATAAGATTTAAAAACATCATCGCTTTGAGAAGTATGTGATAAGCTTTTTTAATTGGTCAAGTAGTCTAATCACCCCCCCCCCCTCTAGACATACTTCAAGGTCCTACATGGGCCGAAGCTGGTCATACAACACTTGGAGGTTGTCGAACGTTTCAACGGATAGGACGTTGAGCCCCGCGCCACCGTCGATGAGGGTCTTGGTGACTTGCACGTTACTGATGACTGGGGAGCAAAGCACCGGGAGGGCGCCTGCGGCATCCACGCACTTGAGTTGATCTGCCGAACTGAAGGTGATGGCGCACTTGGACCACCTGAGCGGGCGCGTGGCCTCAAGCTTAGGGAGGACTGCATTCACTTCACGAGCAAACTGTTTGAAGATACGCTGCGAGGCTAGGGCCTGAGCTCCGCCCAAGATGCAGGCGTTAGCACGCGGCTCCTGGAAGCCCCCAGCCCCCTCGTCTTGATGGTGGCCGTAACCCTGGTCGTTGCGCTCGGGGTGTCGACCGAAGCGTCCTTCCCGAATGGCTCTGAGCACTTGACAGTCGCTGGTGTTGTGGGTATGCAGGTTATGGAAGGCGCACAACGGTCGGCTGCTCTTGGATGACTCGGGCTGGTCTCTGCCGCGCTTGGTGTCCGGCTCTGCTGCGAGCACGGCTGCTCCCTTGCGCTTCATGTCGGGGGTTGGGTGCGACATATGCCAAAGGATGGCTTATCATGGTGGGAGCGAGTAGAACGTCGCCGGTGCCTAGAAGCGGGATGAGGCGTAGACACGAACGCCGTCATACTTTACCCAGGTTCGGGGCTCTCCTAGGAGATAACACCCCTAGTCCTGCTCTGCGGGGGTCTCCGCATGATCACTAAAGCTCAAGTGAATACACAAGTGCTCCTCGAGCTGTATGCTAGAGGTAGGAGAAGGCAAGGCTAGCTCTTCCCCTTCCTCTATGGCCTGGCTAACTATCTGGGGTTTGGAACCCTTCGCATGGGTGCCCCGGGGGGTTTATATAGTCCTACCCCCGGGGGTACATTGGTAATCCGGCCGGGGTTTGGGCCTGGCCGTCAGTCTCTCTTGCGTCGTCTTCTCCGCCGACTGCCGGGGCCCTCCGTCTGGCGGGCCCCGCCTAATGGCAGGGTACAGGCCGTACCCACAGCTTCCGGGCCTGCCGGCGGCTGATCACTGTAGCCGCGTCTTTGATGACGCTGGCTTAATTGGGAGATCATGGCTACAGGCCCGCCGCCCGGCGGGCGTTTGCTGTAGCGATTCTCCATCTTGTCTGGTTGATGGCGTGCGGGCCCCGTGGGAGGAGCCAGCCGATTCCTGGGGGCCGACTTCCAACGGGTCCGACTGGTAGGGCTTCCCGCCGTCTTCTGGGCTCTCGCTGACCGGCGGGGTCCATTGTCCTTGGGCCGTACAGACAGGCCGACGTGGGAACAAGTCTCTGCCCATGCGGGATGATGTCAAGGAGGCAGTGGCTATAGTGCCGTGCCGGGCGGAGATCTCCGCTGGTACGAGGCATTGTGGCCACGCTCGCCTGTTTAGGGGGAGGGGATGGCTACACTTTAGCCATTCCCCGCCCCGTCCTCCTGATGAGGGCATCGGCTTTGTGGGTGTCGCGGGCCGGCTCCCCGAGGCCGCCTTCTCTGGAAGTCGCCCGAGGGAGGCCGGCTTCTCTGGAAGTCGCCCATGGGCTGTAGTCCCCGAGATTCGGGCCGACTGCTGAGCAGTCGGGCCGGGTCTCCCTAGCGACTGTATTCTTCTGCTGGCGACTGACGCCTTGTTCTCTTCTTTCTTTCGCAGAAGCCAACGCCGCCTTGCAGGAGCAGCTGGACGAGGCCAACGCCGCACTCCGCGCCAAGGAGGAAGAGCGCGGCCGGCTTGCTGAAGAGCGCGACCGGCTGGCCCTGCAACTGGCGGAGCAGAAGGAGCTCTTCGAGAAGGCTCAGCAGGAGGCGAAGGACAAGGAGTCTGATCTCCTTGCTGAATTCGCGACCGAGCGCTCCTCCTGGACTGACAGAGAGGCGATGCTGACTTCCGTCTTCCATGAGATTGAGGATCTCGTCGACGGTGAGCCTCTCCTCATTTCCCTTTCCTAAGCTGCCGACTGCCAGTTGAGCCGACCTGTTAGTCTTTTAATCTTTTATCTTCGCTCTTCTGTCTTGGCAGACTTCTTCCCTGGCCACTCGAACGCTGCCAGCCAAGCCATCGAAGCTGACCGCGAGGGACGGAGGGCGGACGGCGCGAAGATCGCCGCCGACGCCCCCTGAACTCTTGATGAGCAGATCCTGAGCATCGAGTCCCGCCTTCGGCCGGCTCACCGGATGCTGCGTCGGCTTCAGTGTGTCGGCGCCCAGGTGATTGCCGCCCTGTGGCCGGACATGCCGGTTCCGCGCACTCCTAGTCGGACTGCCGACTGGCTGGAAGTCGCGGCCGACCGTCTTGAGGCCTGGAAGGGCTCTTCGGCCCGGGCCGGAGCGCGCCGGGTCTTGGAGTTCATCAAGGCGTGGTACCCTGGGCTGAACCTAGCCCAGCTAGCCACGTTCCGGCAAGAAGCTCAGGAGGAGTTGGTGGCCGTGGAAGACGATCTCGTCAAGCCCGCGGCATCGATCGGTGAGTATACCGACACCAGCATCTTCGTCCCAGAGCGGGCTGAGAAGGGCGACGAGGCGCCGCCGGAATGGTTTGGGATGAATCCGGACGTCGGTGAGCACTCGGCGGAGGTGATCCACTCCAGTGGTGAGGAAGAAGGCGTGGTGGCGGAGGGGATTGAAGGGGAGGCACCAGAAGACGGAGCGGATGGCCAGCCGCAGCTCGACCGCGCCTCCAGCAACGAGCCGCGCCTGACCGAGACCGACCGTCACCGGAGGCGACCAAGCCGAGACCGACCAGCCGACCGCCCCAACAACTGGCACCGCCGACTCCTCCGATCGTCCGAACCCTTCTGCCGTTTCTTGGGCCGCCACCTTATCTTTGTTTTAATCTGCTTAATAGTCTCAATGAACTTGTTAATTTGCACAATTCCACCCGCGGGGTGTATCTTGAACTCTGATGAAATTCGGCCAAGAGCCCTTGCTTATGTAAATATTCCTCCGAGTTCCATCTCTCCTTATTTATTGCTCTTTTGGCTTTTTCCCTTGCCACCTTCCCTTTGTTGCCGTCTTGCCAGCCAGACAGCCGCTCTGCGGACTGCTGCTGGGTCAAGTACTTAACTACTTTGGGAAGGCAAGTACTTAGCCGTTTAGAGTTTTTTAGCAAGTTGAGTAGAAAACGGCAAGCCGGCTGCTCAAGAGTCGGTTGTAAAAGGCTGGAGGCCGGCTTAGACTATGTGCATGCTTTGAGTCCTTAGCCATTTTTTATGTGGGCACCCATTCTACCTTATTCCTGCCCACCAGACAGTCGCTCTGCAAGCTACGGCTTCTGACAGAAGACAGCTTAAGTGCGACACACTGCTTGTCCGGCTGCAGGAAGCATTTCATAGTACAAGACGGCCAGTCCCCGGGCCGACTAGTCGGATCCGGTGCCAAATGGCGTATCCAAGAACGATATATTCATAGGCATAATTCTTATCATATAGATAAAAGAGGGCAGTCCTCGAGTTCTTCTCGGGGGACCCAGAGTCTCCATAATTTAATACAAAAGATAGCCTGGTACATACTGCATTTAACTGTAAAATCTTCGGAGGAGATTTGCATTCCATGGCCGCTCCGTCTCCTTGCCGGAGTCGTCCCTCTTGCATGCTCGAGGCTTCTGAGCGTCGATCAGGTAGTAGGAGTCATTGACCAACACTTTGCTGATGATGAAGGGGCCTTCCCAAGGTGCTGAGAGCTTGTGCTGGCCGGCTGTTCGCTGGATCAGCCGGAGCACAAGGTCTCCTTCTTGGAAAGATCTTGGCTTGACCTTGTGGTTGTAGTATCGGCGCAGGCTCTACTGGTAGATGCTGGACCGGCTGAGTGCCAGCAGCCGGCCCTCTTCCAGCAGATCGACGCCGTCTTGGCGTGCTTCTTCTGGTTCCTCCTCGGTGTACATGGCGACTCGAGGGGAGTCGAATTCTATGTCTGTTGGGATGACGGCTTCGGCACCGTAGACGAGGAAGAAAGGCGTGAAGCCGGTTGACTTGTTTGGAGTTGTGCGCAGGCTGCAGAGGACGGCTGGTAGCTCGTCGAGCCAACAGCCGGCCGAACGCTCCAGAGGCTCGATCAGGCGGGGCTTGATGCCGGACATGATGTGGCCGTTTGCTTGCTCAACTTGACCGTTTGACTGCGGGTGGGCAACAGACGCTAAGTCCAGTCGGCTGCCCTGTGTCGCGCAGAAACGGGCATGCTTTGTTGAGGCTAGTGTAGTCGATACACATACGCCACTGCTTGTTTTTCTTCAGTACGAGGACTGGGTTGGCCAGCCACTCTGGAAAGAACACTTCCATGATGAAGCCGGCTGCCAGCAGTCGGGCTATTTCTTCTCCAACGACTCTTCTCTTCTCTTCTGACAGACGGCACAAGGGCTGCCTGACAGGCGTGGCATCGGAACGGACGTGCAACTTGTGCTCGGTGAATTCAGTTGGTACACCTGGCATGTCTTTGGGGGACCATGCAAAGATGTCCAGATTCTCACGGAGGAAATCGACGAGCTCGCCTTCCTATTTGCTGTCGAGGTTTGCACCTATGGCAGCGTACCTCTCCAGGTGCTCCGGGTCCAAGGGTATCTTCTTAGTCTCTTTGGCCGGCGAGGGAGTCCTGGATTAGGGGGTGTCCGGATAGCCGGACTATAACCTTCGGCCGGACTCCTGGACTATGAAGATACAAGATTGAATACTTCGTCCCGTGTTCGGATGGGACTTTCCTTGGCGTGGAAGGCAAGCTTGGCAATACGGATATGTAGATCTCCTCCCATTGTAACCGACTCTGTAACCCTAACCTCTACGGTGTCTATATAAAGCGGAGGGTTTTAGTCCGTGGGACGAACAACAATCATACCATAGGCTAGCTTCTAGGGTTTAGCCTCTCACGATCTCATGGTAGATCTACTCTTGTACTACCCATATCATCAATATTAATCAAGCAGGAGTAAGGTTTTACCTCCATCGAGAGGGCCCGAACCAGGTAAAAACATCGTGTCCCTTGTCTCCTGTTACCATCCGCCTAGACGCACAGTTCGGGACCCCCTACCGAGATCCGCCGGTTTTGACGCCGACATTGGTGCTTTCATTGAGAGTTCCTCAATGTGTCGCCGCCATCGGGAAGGATGCCTCATCCGTCTTTAAAGATGACACTTGTTGCTAAAGGAGCTTTGGCTATCGGTCAAACTCTCCGGCTAGGCGGTTTTCTTATGACCGCTGTTCGCCGCGGCGAAGCGATGACTTCTCGGGTCATCGAAAGCAATCTTCACGTCAACTCGAACTTCGCCGAGCAGTTAAATCGATGGAGCTCTCTTCCTTAAACGAGCTCATGGATCGCATCGCCACCACAGGAGTCGCTACGGACTATGATCAGATTGGGCCTAAGCCCGATCGAGAAGATAACTCTCCCGGTCACCCATCACGTTCTTTGTGGTGGAGGAACAATGCTACCCTTCATCTATCTTAAGGACTAGCTATGTCGGATTCGATCCCTCAAGCTGGATACCCAGCGGAGGAGAGGGCGTCCTCAAGACCTGAATTTAGAATCAGCAGCAGGCTAGATTCATTGGACAACATCCAAGAATCCAAACTTCCGAGTTCGAAACTGGGCCTGAGTCTCAGATTGGGTGAGGTTTGGATTTAATTCCACCCACCCACCCGAACATCGCGATCTATCCAAAATTAGGCAAGAGCCGAGGAAACAGTACATCATTCTTGGGCAGATTCCTCCTGGTTATGAACAGGATAAAGGATCGCCAGCGAGGAAGCATAATTTCATTCTTCCGCAATAATTGCACGGACAAGGAATCCTCAACGCCATAAGTCGCCGTGAAATTACACGCTTTGCTGACTTGGCGTCCATAGTACAAAATTACTGTGCGATGGAAAGCGCCTGGAAAACCGAAGTAAGATTTTGGGACAATCCGGTCCTGAATACAAACCCAGTCCGAAATAAAAGGGTGCATTATCGCCGATCACCGGGTTAAACACCAAAAACAAAAACCCTACGGGGCATGGAACCATCTTTGGAGGGATGGCTCAATGGACCCTGTAAAATTCATAGTACAGAGGCGCCACACCAACTCATAGCCTTAGAGCATGTTGGATACTCCGGCAGGTGGCCAAAAGTGGCGAAGAGCTTCTAACCCCAGAATCCACAGAGCACCAGCCCGGGGATACGAAGACGGTATTAACAGTCTTGAGACTTTCGCATCAAATAATATGCGAAGCGAACACTCCGTAGCCTTGCGAAGTCTACCAAGTAGCAACGATAAACCCATGGGTAACCACGGCTATTACCTTTAATGCCGTGATGAACCTAAATTCGAACAGCCCGAGCACCGGCCGCATTGGTCCTCGGTCCAATAGGGGACGGCTTCGCCTTACCAAGTTACTCATGGGCGGTGGCAGCGGATTGAACCTCATTTATGAAACCCTTGAAAAATGGAAATATCTTTGAGTCGCATTGAGCGAAGCAGCACAACCTTTAGAGAATAATCCCGATCGGGAATCGTCTTTGTCTGGGAAAAATCACACTTGGATGTGATGTTCGGCACGCCGGATAATTACAGGTCCGAGGAGGTCACCTTCCAAGTGGCCCCGTTCAGCAGCGGATACCACGCTCTATTAGGGCGAGAGGCCTTCACAATTTTCAAGCCATACCCCATTACGGGTACATGAAGCTCAAAATGCCCAGGCCCAACGGAATCATCACTCTTTCTAGTGACCCGGACATAGCACTCCACGCCGAAAATAAGACCGCCGCACTGGCCCTTGAGGCACTATCTGAAGCCCTAGTGGCCGAGGAACTGACTGCACTGCGCTCCACGGTGAACAGGGACGATGTGATACTCGATAAAAGATCCAAGTCCACCTCCTTTAAACCGGCGGACGAAATAGTCAAATTCCAAGTCCATCCAACGGACCCTACAAAAACGACCTTCATCGGGGCGCAATTAAGCCTTGATGTAGACGCCGCACTACGAGAATTCCTACGCGAAAATTGGGACATTTTTGCCTGGCACCCTTCAGACATGCCAGGAATCCCACGCCGGCTGGCCGAGCACAGCCTAAACATCCTAAAAGGATTCAAGCCAGTTAAGTAGGCTCTTCGGCGTTTCTCCGAACCTAAGAGACAAGCCATGGGAGAGGAGCTAGCCAAACTACTGGAGGTCGGATTCATCAGAGATATAAAACATCCGGACTGGCTAGCAAACCTGGTGATGGTACCAAAGAAGGACAAATCCTGGCGCCTATGCGTCGATTTCAAGGACCTCAACAAGGCTTGCCCAAGGGATCCCTTCCCCCTCCCCCGCATCGACCAAATTATCAATGCTACCGCAGGAGACGATTCATTGTGTTTCCTCGACGCATACTCCGGCTACCATCAAATTAAGATGGCGGAGCTAGACCAAGCTGCAACGGCATTCATCACCCCATACGGCCCATTCTGCTTCAACACAATGCCCTACGGGCTCAAAAATGCCGGCGCAACATATCAGCGCATGATTCAGACATGTCTGGCAAGCCAGATCGGCAAAACAGTGGAGGCATACGTAGATGGTGTGGCCGTCAAAACCAAGCATGTCGAAACTCTAGGAGACGACTTGAGGCTCACATTCGATAACCTCCGAACATATGACATCAAGCTTAACCCGGAAAAATGCGTTTTCGGCGTACCAGCCAGAAAGCTCTTGGGCTTCATTGTATCCGGTAGAGGAATTGAAGCAAACCCAGCCAAGATCCGAGTTCTGTCACAATTGGATATCCCAAAGGACCTCAAACAGATACAAAAATTTACTGGATGCGTGGCGGCTCTAAGCCACTTTATCTCCCGCTTGGGAGAAAAGGCATTACCCCTTTATCGCCTCCTCCGGCGCACCGACACTTCGAGTGGACAGATGCCGCCACGACCGGACTCGAAGAAATAAAAGCCATATTGGCAACAAACCCGGTCCTGGCCGCACCTAACATGGGCAAACCAATGCTATTATACATCGCGGCAACTCATCAAGTTGTAAGCGTAGTACTCGTCGTCGAACGAGAAACGGACGGAAACAAATTCCCCCTTCAAAAGCCAGTTTACTACGTGTCCACTATCCTCACTCCATGCAAGTCGCGGTACCCGCATTATCAAAAGATAGCGTACGCGGTATTTATGGCATCTCGGAAGCTGCGACACTACTTTCAAGAGTGTTCGATAACCGTAGCCTCTGAAGTACCTCTTAACGATATTATAAACAACCGCGACGCGACGGGCCGGATTGCGAAATGGGCCATCGAGCTCCTCCCGTTCGACATAACCTATAAGCCACGGCGAGCTATTAAGTCGCAAGTTTTGGCCGACTTCGTTGCCGAATGGACTAAAGCCGAACTCCCTAAAGAGTACGGCACATATTCCAACTGGATCATGCACTTCGACGGCTCCAAAATGTTGGCTGGTCTGGTGTCAGGCGTCGTTCTGACGTCCCCAACAGGAGATTCAGTTCAATACGTACTCTAGATAATGTCTACGGACTCCAACAACGCAGCCGAATACGAGGCCCTTCTACATGGTCTCCGGATGGCAGTCTCCATGGCCATTCAACGCCTAGAGGTGCGCGGGGATTCGAACCTCGCGATATCCCAAATAAATGGAGACTGTGATGCCAAGGATCCAAAAATGGCAGCTTATCGCAACGCCATCCTAAAAATGTCAGCTCGGTTCGAAGGGCTCGAATTTAACCATATAGCTCGGGAAAACAATCAGGCAGCAGACGTCTTGGCACGCATCGGCACAAAGCGCGATGCCGTCCCCCAAATATCTTCTTGGAGAGGCTGTTCAAGCCATCCGTATTATGGGAAGGGGAGTCCGGAAATAACAGCCCGGACCCAACCGCACTGCCCGACACCGAACATTATGACACAACGGAAGGCTCTGCCAACGAAGTAACGCCTTCAGCCGACGTAATAATGGCAGTCATTGCCCCGTGGACAGAACCATTCCTAGCCTACCTAACTAGGCAGGAACTTCCCGAGGACCAAAACGAGGCACGCTACATAGTGCGGCGATCTAAAGCCTATAAAGTCCATGAGGGAGAGCTTTATAAGAAAAGCACCACCGGAGTCCTTCAAAGGTGTATCTCTAAAGAGGAAGGGCGGAAACTTCTGGCGGAAATTCATGCCGGACTCGGCGGGCACCACGCCGCAGCCTGGGCCCTTGTAAGCAAGGCCTTCCATACAGGATTTTATTGGCCGACGGCCCGAGCAGATGCTCGGGACTTAGTCCAACGATGTGTCTGTCGGATTTCAGGTTCCGGCAGACCCTTGAGGTTCAAACACTGGGGTGCACGCGGAATCTCGCCTTCTACCTACCTGCACCCCGCCGCCTCGCTAGGATCTAAACTACGAAAGGAACAACACAAGAGACACAAGGTTTATACTAGTTCGGGCCACCATTGTGGTGTAATACCCTACTCTAGTTTGTGGGGTGGTGGATTGCCTCTTGGGCTGATGGTGATGAACAATACAAGGAAGAACAAGCCTCGTGAGGGTCTGTTCTTGGCTGGTGTGATGAACTGCTAGGGGGAGTTCAGTCGCCTCTCTCTATCTCTCTCATTTGTTCTCTTGTTATCTTTCTGCATACCTCTACCCTGTGGGGGGCTAGTCCTATTTATAGGCAGAGGCCCTGGGCCTCTTCCCAAATATTGAGCGGGAAGGGCGCCAACAATTGGCCATTTTGAAGGGGAACATATGGTACACTTATCCTGACTAAAGTTGGTCCTCGCCTGTCAAAGGCTCTGGTGGTGACGCCGGCTTGGGCTCCACAATGACTTCCTTCCTGCCGTTGGACTGGTCTTGGTCTCGTTGCACCGAAATGGACGCCTTTGCTTGATGCTCTCGCCTGCGGTTGCTCCCTTTGCACCCAAAGAGGAAAGGAGGACACTGCGCGGGCTGGCACCCTTAGTCTTCATGGCTTGTGTTATGGGCACCTCGTGAGGTACCCCGCCTTGATCTCTCCGCCGCCTCGCGAGCCAGCCTGATGAGGTCGTGCCTGAGAAAGCTCCCTGTCGTCCGCCCCACGAGGCTTAGCCCCTCGCGAGGGTCTTTAGCTCGTGTTGATGAAGATGGACCGGGATGGGCCCCCCTTTGAGCCACGCCGCAGGCCGCAGGCAGGCAAGTCTCGGGGACCCCGTTCCCGAGCAGACAGATAGCCCGGGCCCAAAGCGCGCCGGACTTGGCCGGCAGAGGCGAAGGGCAAGCGAAGCGCCGCAGGCCCTAACAATCTGCGGCCTTGGGCTCCACGTGGCGGTTGATTGGACGTGGGCGGCATTATTCCCCCACGCCTCCTTATTTTGCGCCGTGCTAGGCGGACTCGTAGCCGCACACAGCCATTCCCCTTTTCGCTGCTCGACCGTCCCCTGCTCTTCCTCCTCTCAAACTCCGGCTTCTGCTCCCAAGCCAATCTTGAACCTTCCTCCCCCCTTTCCGTTACCATGGCTCCGACGAAGGAAGGAAGAGGGAAGAAACCCATGCCTCCGCCTCGCTCGCCGTCGGCGGCGGCCCCTGCCGTCGATCGGTTGATTATACTCAATCGAGAGGGCCTGGGCAAGGTCAGCTCGGCCTTGGCCACCATCTTCAATGAATGCGGGCGGACGACAGCCTGGCCCGCATCCCACTTCGCCATTGACAGGATAATCACCGAGGTCCAGTATTTTGCCGACGCCCTGTGGGCGGGGCTGGTTCCTCCCTTCTCCGATTTCTTCAATGCTGTACTCTCCCACTATCAGATCCATATGATGCACTTGGGTCCGGAATCCATTACTCTTCTTGCGGTCTTCGCCTTTGTTTGCGAGGCGATGATGGGCATCCTTCCCTCGGTTGCCTTGCTGCGCCACTTCTTCTCTCTGCGCCTTGTTGACCCCACCCAATGTTCGGGGTGCGTGAGCTACATTGCCGCATCTGAAACAACGGCTTCAGGAATTGACTTCACCCTTCCTCCGCCCGCGCCTGGGTTCCGCGAGCGGTGGCTGTACGTGGATGTGGGGGTGCCCAACCCCCTGCTGTCGGAGCCAACATCATCCGCTGTCCCCAATTCAGGCTGGAGCCAGGAGACGCTCACGAGCCCCCGGCTCGCCTTTGTCTGGCGTCGCTTCACGCTCCTGAGAGCGCTCGAGGTGACGGCGCCCAAGGTGGTGAAGGAGTTCCTGTTGTGCCGCATTGCCCCTCTCCAGCGCCATTCCCACCGGATGTGGGCCTTCAGCGAGCGTGAAGTCCGCATGAGGCTCCAGGTGGAGGACTTAACGCCTGAAGCACTGAGGAAGGTGCTCTTGGTCTTGACTAGGGATCCCAATCCTGGCAGCGTCCGGCAAGGGGGTGCTTTGCTGTACTTTTGCTCAAGCAGGGGTGACTTTGTGAAGCAGATGCCCAGCTTCGACGAGTGGGGGCTGCGCCCCACAGACCTCATGGGGTCTCGCGAGAACCCGGTGGTGGTGACTGCCCTTCCAGTCGGCCGTGGCGGCTCTTCCTCGAGTGGTGGTGCAGGGAGGCACGAGCCGCTGGAGGCCGAGGGGGCCTCCGCAGGGGTGATGGTCCTAGGTGGCGCTCTTGAGGGAGCAGCTCCTGAGGCCCAGGCTGTCGTGGTTGGGGGAGGCGAGCAGCTGCCCGTGGTGCCTGCGGCTGAGGCCCCTAGGGCCCCAGCTACCCTCCTCGGTGAGGCGCCTGGCGGCGAGCTCCAGGACGACGCCCCTGTCGCCGGTCGTCTCGACGCTCCTTCCTCGTCGCAAGTTGACCCCTGCGCTCAACTCTTGGGCCGATTCCGCATGGATTTTGAGGCTCTTCGGAAGAGAAGGGAAGCCACAGGCGGCATTACCCTTGTACTTCGCTGAAGCGCAGGAAGTACTTCGCCACCGATGAGTAAGCTTTCCCCTTTTCTGCCTCCTGATTCTTCTGTTATTTTTACTGATCCTTGCTCCGCAGGGCCCTTCCCGCCGAGCTCACGGAGATGTCTGAGGAGCCAGCCCCCTTGGCTCCGCCCTCTCCACCGTCTTCGAGCACTCCGAGCAGCAGGGCCCTGGTGGTGAGGTCGGCCGGAGAGACGAGCCATCCTGAGGCGCATCGCGTCCCCGTGCGCCTCGCGAACCTCCTTCGCGAGCCCTCTCGAGGCATAGCTGGCCTGCCGTGGGCTTCTCGTCTGGTCGTCGACCGTGATTGGCTGAGGCATTCCCTGCGCTCTTCTTTGGGGGATGGGCTGGCTCTGGCGGGCTCTGGCGAGGCGGCCGGCCGTGGCGGCGCCAGCCCCTGCCCCGCCCCCGGAGGGGGAGTGCTGGTTCGTGGCCCTCGGCGCTCGCTCGGGGCGGATGATGGTGTGGAAGACGTACTTGAGCGTGCCCGGGAGCGTCGCGCTCTTCGCCAAGGGTTTGTTCGGAGGGCGGCTGATGCGGTGAGCCTGCTCGATGAAGAGCTCGTCGATGAAGACGCGCGCCTCGAGGTCGAAGGCCTGCGCCTGGCCGCGGAGAGGCACGAGCTGAAGGCGGCTGTCGCCGATGCGCGCCACCAGTGTGATCTTGACGATGAGGAGGCCAAGGCGTCGCTGGTGGCCTCTCGGGAGGTCCGTTCTCGGGCCGTTGAAGAGGCTTGGGAAGCTGACCGGCGGTGAGAGGCGGCGGAGGCGGGCGCGGGAACTCCTGGCCGTTGCCGCCTTTGGAGAGCAGGTGGAGCTGCACGAGGCGGCCCTTGCGTCGATGAGGGTGGCATCAGCGGCGCAGAGCTCGAAGCGGGGAGGCGCCGACGCTGGAAGCCGCCGGCGCCACGCAGTACAAACGCCTAGAAACAAGGGCGCTTGGTGACGAGGGCGGAAGATGATGTCGGCTGCGCGGGAGGCCCAGCGTCTGGAGGAGGTCGTCGTCGGGTGGCGGCAAGGCGCTCGAACCTCGAGCCGAGTTTGAGGAAAGGCTGGGGTTGATCGGGCTGAGGCGAAGGTAGGACCGCTGCCTTGAGGGCCAAGCGGAGGAGGCGGCAGGCGGGCGATGCTTTTCGAGCCGCCCTTGAGGTGGTGCGGGAGGAGTTAACTACCTCCCGTGCCGAAGTGCTTCTTCTTCGCGAGCGTGTGGATGAGGCTGAGGCCGTTGCGCGACAGAATGCGGACGAGATGCACCAGTGGCGGGTCCTAGAGCATGAGCACGCCCCCATGCTCATCACGCTCGGGCGAAGCCAACACAGCCTTGGGTAACATACGTGAGGCGGCTGTTGGCGAGCCGCCGCATGTAACTACGCCGGCAACCTTGATTCTTCACCGATGTGGTGACTCATTTGGAGGAAGCGGTCGGTCGAGCTGACAGGTTGGTGGAGGAGAAGCGCGCCCTGCTCGTAGCGCGCCTTTTCGCGTCTTCAGCCATCTCGAATATGGACCCTCACTTTGACTTGGCGCAGCCACGCCCAGCACCGCAGGCCGTCCGGACGACTGGCGCCTTTGAGTGGAGGACAACGTGGGCGCCCTTGTCGGGGCCTTTTCTTCAGACAACGATGGCGTGATCGTGGCTCCTGATGAAGGCGGCGTGGTGGATGGTCCTGACGCTGCTGGCGACGATGCAGAGAGCGACGGCGAGGCCAGCGACGCCAGCGACAATTCAGGAGGTGCCCCTGAGGATGCATTGGGGGGATTTATCCGACTGACTGCGCACCGTTCCTGTTTCCTGCACGAATAGAACTCAGGTTTTGCCCTGACGGTCGTTAGAGCATTTTGGGAGGGGGAGCCCCTCATGTAAAACTTGTGTTATGTGTATTAGTAGATGCTATACCACCCGTACGCCTATGGCTAGTGGCTGGCTAGTTTACCTTTGTCCCGAGCGGGCCCCGAGATAGCCAGCGGAGGGCTGTGGCGTTCGGCGTCTCCGATCGAACCCATAGGATCTCGATAAAAAGCCTCACGGGAGGATGTGGCGGCGATGCAGGCTGGGCTGCATAAGCTAGGCCCGACCAGCTCATGAGGAGCTCACGAGGGAGGCAGCTGAGGCAACATGATGGCTGGGCAGCTAGAGATTGCTCGAGCGAGACTAAACACCTTCCCCAAACACACGCAAATCTCGAATTGAATCCAACTTAAATCCAGCGGGGGAAAGTGACAACCAAAGGCAAAAGCAATCAAAGCAAACCAAAAAAAGCCGCGTCCGGCACCTAGTCTAGTCTTGGACGTCTTCTCACCTGTAGCGGGCTAAGTGCTGCCAGGCGTGGGAGGGAGCCCTAGGGCTGAGGCCGGCACCCCTGAGACTCAGGCGTGTACAGCACCACTCATTATTACGTGAGAGTGTCGCAGGCGGCGAGCTTCACACGCCTTGGGCCTTGTTCTGAGTACCGGCCTTGCTTCATATCGCCCAGACGAGGGGCCCGCCATGCGCCGCACTCTAGTGCCATCGGCAACGACCGGAAACCAGGGCGCCACCGATGGGGAAGCATGGTCGCCAGCGGTTCGCCCGGCGACCACGGGTCCTCCGCCAGGGGTAGGCCCTGAGGCACCTCCCCAGCGGAGGGCCTACCTCCTGAGAACGCCTTGCTCCGAACGCAGCGGTGGTGATGCTGGATCTCGGCCCCTCTCCTGCAGCCCCCAGCGCCCTCCTCCCGAGGGGTAGGAGACTGCGGGAATGGGGCAGCCGCTTGCTGTGGTGACCTGCACCTCCTGCGATTCATGGTTAACGTATACCTGCTCCTGAGGAATTAGCGGTACCCGATAATCGTCGCCTCCAGCGTGGCCGATGGGGCCTTCACGGGGCTCTTGGAAGAGCTCAGCTTATGCCGCCTCATCCCCCCAGCCTGGGCTGAGGAGCGAGCCTTGTTCTCCTTCGTGATGGTGCCCTTGGTCCATCATGTGGGGCATGTATTCTTCTGGGGCCGTCATCCCGAAGGCCGCGCCATAGTGCTCCGCGTGCCATGCGGTTTTGCTTGGAGCGCCCACACGAGGGGTGGTAGCGGCGGCCACTGAGGCCGTGGGTCGTGACGAGTCCTTGGCTGCGGGAGGCGGAGGCAGCGCTGCCGCTGGCCCGGTGCTAGTAGCTTCGCTGGTGTTGGAGTAGCCTTGGGGCCCGTGGCTGCGTGTGGAGCCCCTACGCGGGCTGCCCTGGACCTGAGGTGGGAGCTGGGTGCAGAAGGGATGAGCCCCCAAGGCGGCAAAGCCCAGGAGCTCTACCACCCGCTCTAGCAGTACGTCGCGGCCGCCTTCTAGTAGCCTGCACTGCGGTAGCTCCCGGGCCACCGTGAGCGCGGCCCTCGAGTTCGCCTGCTCCCGGCGGGTGTACGGTGTCGCAGCCGCGGCGTGGTTGGAGGCCCTTGCAGCCGACCGCGCCTGCCGCGGCATGAGAGTTGTCGAAGCCTGTCCACGTCGCCCATGACCCTGATTCCCTGCGGACCGTGAGCTACTGGGGCATGGGGTCGCCCAAGGCGAGCGGCTCTGCGTGGGCGGGCCAAGCCGCCCAGGGACCAGGGTTGCCTGCCTAGTCGCCGGTCATGATGAGGACGATGCGACGGGACATGAAATGGCAGGAGGTGGATCCCGGCGCACCCCTACGTGGCGCGCCAAATGTCGGATTTCGGGTTCCGGCAGACCCTTGAGGTTCGAACACTGGGGTGCACACGGAATCTTGCCTTCTACCTACCTGCACCCCGCCGCCTCGCTAGGATCTAAACTACGAAAGGAACAGCACAAGAGACACAAGGTTTATACTAGTTCGGGCCACCATTGTGGTGTAATACCCTACTTTAGTTTGTGGGGTCGTGAATTGCCTCTTGGCTGATGGTGATGAACAATACAAGGAAGAACAGCCTTGCAGAGTGCATTCTTGGCTGGTGCGATGAACTGCTAGGGGAGTTGGTCGCCTCTCTCTATCTCATCATTTGTTCTCTTGTTATCTTTACGCATACCTCTACCCTGTGAGACTAGTCCTATTTATAGGCGAGGCCTTGGGCCTCTTCCCAAATATTAATGGAAGAGGCGCCAACAATTGGCCATTTGATGGGAACATATGGTACACTTATCGACTAAAGTTGGTCCTCGCTTTGTCAAAGGCTCGGTGAGTGGTAGCCTTGGCTTGGGCTCCTAATGACTTCCTTCCTCCCGTTGGACTGGTCTTGGTCTCGTTACCTTGAAATGGGCGTCTTTGCTTGATGCTCTCGCTGCGCTTGCTCCCTTTGCACCAAGAGGAAAGGAGGACTGCGGGCTGGGCGCCCTTGGTGCGTCATGGCTTGCATCATGGGCACCTCGTGAGGTACCCGCCTTGATCTCCGCCACCTCGAGCCAGCTGATGAGGCCGTGCACGAGGAAGCTCCTGTCGTCCGCCCAGCAATCTCAGCCCCCTCGCGAGGTCTTGAGCTTCGTGTTGATGAAGATGGGCAGGATGGGCCCCCTTTGAGCCACGCCGCGGGCCATGAGCAGCGAGCAAGTCTGGGGACCCCGTTCCCGAGATGCCCGGCAGCGTCGGTTTCCACTCTTTGCTAACCAAGGCCATATGCCACCCACGCCCTCAAACTATACCCATCACCTGGCCCTTGGCGGTGCAGGGGCTTGACATGGTTGGACCCTTAAAGGAGGAACCCACAAGCAAAAATACCTCTTGGTCATGGTGGATAAATTCACCAAGCGGATAGAGGCCAAGCCTGTTAAGGCGGCGAATCCGGACGATGGTAGACTTCATATCGAAGTGCGTACACGTTCGCCGTCCCCACACAACATCACGATAGCGGCACAAACTTTCACGGCCGGCGAGGTCAAACTCTGGTGCAAAACATGGGCATCAAGCTCGACTATGCTTGATCTATCACCCACAAACTAACGGTCAAGTCGGCGAAGAAATGGTCTAATTATGGCGGCATTAAACCCAGATTAGTGCGGTGCGCTCAAGGAATCTAACACGCACTGGGTAGAGGAGCTCGACTCCGTACTCACGGGAGCTGCGGACCCGCGCGAATCGCACCACGGTTCACATCATTCTTTATGGTATCTGGTAGCGGAGGCGGTTACGCCTGCGACATAATTCATGACTCACCTCGCGTGCGCGTATGCGAAGAAAGAGAAGCCGAATTCGATCGGCAGGACAGTTTGGGCGCCTTGGAGGAGGGCGTGGCGTGGCAAAATCCGTTCCGCATTCTATCAACAGCAGGCTCGAAGATATCAAGCGAGAGAAATGCAGGCCAAAACTTACAATGTTGGCGAGTTAGTTCTCGCCTGCGGACAAAAAAAGGACAAACTCAAGCCCAAATGGGAAGGTCCCTTTATTATTGACCAATTCTGTTGGTGGAGTGTACCGTCTGCGATATGCATCGGATAACCGACTCAAGCGAACCCATGGAGCGCAGCTTCGTCTCCGAAGATTCTCGCCTAGCGCGGACTCTGTGTTCGTCTCCTTCCTCTGTCTATTTTTTACACATTAGCTATCTTATATTTCTCTCCTTCTCCCTCCCCTTCTCTTACAGCCCTTAAGGGCTCGTTCGCCCTTGTTCTCACATAATTGACGCGCTATCCGCGCTCATTATACCCTGGGGCTTCTTTATGAAGCTTATTTATCTGAGCTTCATGCCCAACACATGTGTCACACTTCCGCATGTACCTTTTATTCACCATTATATGCATCGATATGACTTAAGTTTGGCCAAGCTGGGTTGCCTAGATCTGTGCTTACCCCTCGTTCCCTATTGTTCGGCTAGGCGGTAAAGGAGCACCTCTATGATTATTCTTGCCGGGTCGGCGGATGTGTACCTCAACTGGGTGAAGCGAAAGCTAGCGTTCTTAAGGGAATATTGATTGGTGAACTAAAGATGATTCCTCACTTGTTTATTTATCTGCCCCGGATGCTTTTACCTTTTTTGCAGTTCGGACATGCACTTTAGGGCATGCCTCGAGAAAAGGAACCCCTAACGGAACTATTCTCCTGGAATATGTTTCTTACTAACCATGTAATATAACATAACTAGTTGGGCACTTATGCATTCAAGCACTAATGACCCCTCGCTTTGGTCTCCATGCATGCCCGGTTCTTACATAACGCGAGGATATTCGGACACACTCCGGACTATCGGGTCCAGCGGTTGAAGCGAAAAGATCCGCCATGACAAGCGATCTACAAACCGGCTAGATGGCATTTTACATGTCATCTTAAATTATAATCAATTTGGTGAGCATATTCCTCTTCAATACCATCCAACAGGCTGTCTAGTTTACTGATCTGTTGGGAATATTAATGACCATCTCTATTTGGCGTACACTAAACTCACAGGGATCTCCTTCCCATCAGCCCCCACAGTCCGACCTCGGCCATGTAGTGCAGGTCAACCTTTGTGCAGCGTCTTCACCATGGCCCGAGGCCTCCTGGCGCCTTGACATGAGCCGATATCTTCCATAATCGGAAGTGCCGCGCACTCATAAGCCTCTCTGCAAGCTCTCCAAGGCCTTTGGGCATGGAGGCAGATAGCCACAAGGCACAGGCGGCGCCTTTCATCACTGCCGAACTTCGTTAAGATGCGGTTGCAAACTTCGGGAAGAAGGTCACCCATAGAACCGGGCATTTCCTTTGCAGGACGACCTGTGAGCATACCTACAGACATAACTCTATTAGTCGACTTCCTCGCCGAACTCTTTTTCATAGTTCGTTCAAGCACTTACTAAAAATGCCGCGTCGAAGCCGTCGATTCTCCTTCATGGAGTCCGACAGCTGGGCACGAACATCCTTTAGTTCCTCGCCCAGCTGGATGTTGGCATCTTGAAGATTATTCTTCTCCTGCCTCACCCTCGTAAGCACACTCTCGCCGGCCTTCAACCGGCGCAAGAGTTGTTGCTTGTCCGGATCTACTCCGGCGCCATCTACAATGATATTGTAAGATTTGCACACACGCCGCACTTCACAACATCCTTAGTGTATATTACCAGAGGAGGTCTCCTTGGCCTCCCCTGCTTGACTAATCTGACCTCAAGTTGAGATTTGCACTCTTCCAGCTCCTGGGACAGTTGGGTATTCTTTTTTGTAAGATCACTGCATAACAAATGATCCTTAAATCAGTTATTCTAACTGTTTCAAGTCTCGAGACTCTTGATATATATAACCACCAAATTTTCTCACCCGTATGTCTTTCACATCTTTGCTCCGTAGCTCTGGCTAGACCATTTTGGCTTGGCGCAGTGCATCTCGAATTGAAGGCATCCAATGCCTCTTGGGAGAAAAAAGCGTCCTGAAGAGCTGTCCGATGGCGCCTTTGTGATTCATGGCACTCTCCACCTCGGAATTGGTGGCGGACAGTCTGTCCACATCCTCTGTCGGGCGTCCGATGCTGCGCCTAGTGTTCCCCTCACCTACTGGACCTGGCTTTGGAGCCTGGCTGGTGGAGGCTCGATTGGCACACTCTCCGGATATAGTCCGTGAGCCCTCTTTTCTAAAAAAAGGAGAACAGGCGTTAGTATGCATCGTAAGAATAATACCTTGGAATAAGGCAGCGCCTTCTTGCTGCGCGGTGCCTCGATCCGGACTGCGTGTCTCTTTAGCCTACCGCCCTCGCGGTCCCTTGTTAGCTAGTCACGCGGGCTCGGCATCCACCTCGAGACCCTCCCACGCAAAACACCGTTGGTACGGTGATAAAAATAAACGGATGGATCATCTTGGGAGTATTAGGACTTGGTCTCAATTACTTGTGAGGCGGAGCAGTCCGGGATAATCGGCCGTAATAGCCACCAAGGCATTATCGATGCTCGATTGGTGAAATACCCCATCGATCAGCTCCACGGATATGTGGATCCTCTTGGGAGGCGGATCGAGGACCGTTCGGATCCTCGGGTTGTGGAGGAGGCTGTTTATATCGCTACGGCCGGCGCAATTCTGCGTCGAAATCACAAGATAAGGTACTTAACTATGGGAATATGGAGCGGATGGGCAATAAGAAGTGTCCGCTTACCCAGCTTGGAGGATTTTTCATAGAAAATCCATACGTGGATAGCGGAGGAACTCCTCCTCTTCTCCCTTGTACAATGTGGACAAGATCTTACGTCAGGCGGCAACCGATCCGGCCCCTTACGGCAGCGGGTGGCATCATCCTCCCATTGAAATCCCACATGGGGTGGCCTCTATATTAAGCGGCTGCACCCCGCATAATGCATATGGCCATGACCCGATCATGGTCAGTCTGAATAAACTAACAACCTTATCTAAGCTTATCGGGTAAGGGCGTCCTTATCGTTTTTCCCTCACGAGGGCTCCATGGGCGCCGGCTTAGGCGCTTCTTCAAAGGAGCATTATTGAACTCGAGGAGGCCGATCCGAACAGGGTCGGCGAGGACATCTTCTATATAAAACCATTACGAGGCGGTCTTGAGCCAGCGTTCCTGGGGTTCGGATAGATATCCGGTCCGGTGATCATATAGTTGGCTCCGCCCAAAAACAGCTCGTAAAGGGCTGAAGCCCGCAATATGCAATATGGGCAGGCGTAAGGTTGTGCCTGGAGGCCGTAGAACTCCGAGGAGCCCGGAGAGCGGATGAATTGGAAATCCGAGCCCACTTATAAAATAAGGGACAAGGCATACCCGCTCTCCTTGGAGGGATGGGGCAGCTCTTAAGCTTGCTCTCGCCATTATAGGTGGCAAGCCGGCTCGAACCGGGACCATGAAGGCGGGAAGGAATCCATTGGTTTGGAGCATCACTAACTCGCTGTCTGGGCCGGAACATCTCTCCCAACCTCCGGGCTGAGGCTGGGAGGCGAGGAAGGAGAGCTGCGTCGGCCAGCCATGATGGAATGGATCTCTGTCGGATGCGCTCCGATGAATGCTTCATAAAGGAAGATGGTGTGATTCGGATCTAAATCCTCGTCTCTTTTATAGGCAGCTCATTTGCGCAGCTAGCGGGTTAAATGTAAAAACACCCTGGCTTTTACGCATTCGTTTGACACATGGAAGGCGGCCATTATTGGGCATAGAAGCCAAGGGCGCAATATTCACGAGCCGGACACTATTCATGGTATTACGAATTTGGAGAAGAACCCGCCTTGCAATGCATGAGACAATCTGCCGCCGGACTCATCGTCATTAAAGCCTGGTTAGGGAGACTCTTGAGGAGTCTGGATTAGGGGTGTCCGGATAGCGGACTATAACCTTCGCGGACTCTGGACTATGAAGATACAAGATTGAAGACTTAGTCCCGTGTCCGGATGGGACTTTCCTTGGCGTGGAAGGCAAGCTTGGCTATCTGGATATGTAGATCTCCTCCCATTGTAACCGACTACTGTGTAACCTGACCCTCTCCGGTGTCTATATAAACCGGAGGGTTTTAGTCCGTGGGGACGAACAACAATCATACCATAGGCTAGCTTCTAGGGTTTAGCCTCTCGATCTCGTGGTAGATCTACTCTTGTACTACCCATATCATCAATATTAATCAAGCAGGAGTAGGGTTTTACCTCCATCAAGAGGGCTTGAACCTGGGTAAAAACATCGTGTCCCTTGTCTCCTATTACCATCCGCCTAGACGCACAGTTCAGGACCCCCTACCCGAGATCCGCCGGTTTTGACACCGACAGCCGACATGAACGAACCGTCAGCATCCGACTCCTTGAGGTTGGGCGACATCTCCGGCCGCTTTCCAGCCATCGCCACGACCCGGTCAAGGAGACGCTTCTCAGCTGCGATCACGAGGGACTCGGCTAGCCGAATGCTCTCCGCCGCACAGGCGGACGACTTCTTGTAATCGCCGGCTACAGTCAGAATTCCCTTGGTACTCGGCATCTTCATCTTGAGGTAGGCGTAGTGGGGAATCGCCATGAACTTGGCTAGAGCAGGCCGGCCAAGTAGCGCATGGTTGGGGCTTTCAAGGTCAACCACCTCAAACCAGACCTGCTCTCGGCGAAAGTGATCTTTGTCCCCAAAGATGATGTCTATCTGAATCTTGCCGATTGGTGAGCAGGAAAGGCCTGGAACTATGCCGTGGAAGATGGTCCGGCTGGACTAGAGCTGTTACTGCTTGATTCCTAAATTTTCCATAGTATCCTTGTACAAGATGTTGATGTTGCTGCCGCCGTCTATCAGAACCTGGGAGAAACGAGCGGCTCGCTTATCTATGGCGAAAGTGGCATCCAAAACCAGGGCATAGGAGCCGGGTTTAGGCATCACCTCTGGGTGATCTGCTCTGCTCCAGCTGATGGGTTTCTCTGACCAATGCATGAACTCTGGGGCCTTGGTCGCTACTGCATTCACTTCCTATTGTTGCTGCCATCTGCTGCGCCGGTCATCAGCTACACTGGTGAATATGACATATGCTCTGTGCTCTTCTGGGAACTCATCTTGTATGGCTTCGATTGGCCTGGCTGCCGGCTGCTGGGGTGGAGGAGGAGGCAGCTGCCCAGCAGGCGGGGGAGGCAGGAGGCCGTCGCCCTTGGCGATCCTGGTGAGCCAATGACACTTCCGAGTAGTGTGGTTTGAGGGCTTCGCGCCGCTATGGAACTTGCAGGGTGCATCCAAAGTCTGCTCGTATGAGAAAGACGGCAGCCAATTGGGCTTGCCGCCATTCTGCCGCTTGGGAGGAGCCTGCCCTTCTGGCGGTTGGTCTTCGACTGTCGCCACCTGCCGGCTGGTGGAAGCCGGCTGTGGGGCTTTGCGCTTGTGGTCCCTCTGCTATTGACGCCGTCCAATGTCTCCAGCCGGAGTTCTGAGAGTTTGAGGGGCCACCTTGCCGGATGCATTTACTTGGATCTCCGCCTTCATGGAGGAGTCGGCCGTGGCGTACTTATCTGCTATGATCAGCAGCTCGTCGAGGGTCGCCGGCTCGTCGCAGAGAAGCTTGTGCTTGAGGAGAGTGCCCTCTCGGCACCCGGCAATGAAGTACTCGATGGCCTGCGCCGTTGCGCCCTCGCAAGTTCGCGAACTCGGCCCAGTAGCGTGAGGTGGTCGCGAGTCGACTCATCGGGACCTTGTACGCATAAGGAGAGCTGGCGAGGCTTGGGCGGCCGCTTGTAGGTGTTGGTGAAGTTGCGGACGAAAGCGTCGGTGAAGTCGATCCAACTGTTGATGCTCCGGGGCTTCAAGCTGTTCAGCCATGTTCGGGCTGTGCCTTGGAGCATCAGCGGAACATATTACACGGCAACTCGCTTGTTGCTGTTTGCTATGTTGACGGCTGTGGCGTAGTCGACCAGCTAGTCCTCGGCTTCGCGGGCGGTGTATTTGGCGTATCCCTGGGGCGTGAACCCTTGAGGAAGGGCACAAATCACGTATCGGCGGCGAAGCAAAGCGGACCCAACTCATCTTCTTCTTCTAGCGCGGGGAATCGGTTGGCGGTCGATCCGATGGCGGAGCATCGTTTTCTCCGATTCCTTCTCGGCCAAAGCGGTCGCGAGTGTCGGTGATCAGCGAACAGCGGGGAGCCGCGCCTTTCCCTGCGAGGGGAGGGCGGACACTCGTCCCGCCGTTCCACTTGCTCTTGGGCGGCCATCTTGGTGGCGCTCTATGGAAGCGAGTCCATTGCGGTGGCAGTCAGCCTTGTCCTTCCACCTCGGGCGCCACCGATCGGCGTCGAGAGAGTGCCTATGATCGGCGGTGAGGCGGATCGTCGTGCTGCGGCGCGGCACCTCGGTCGGCAGCCCGGCCGTGCTGCTTTCGGCGGCGCGTCAAAGTCGCTGGACGCGCTCCGCCATCTGGCGTCACTCCTCACCCTCGAACTTGTCCAGCTCTTCCGCTGTTGCTCGGGCGGCTCGGATGTTCTCCGCAGGTATTGCGTAGACGGGGCGACATTTTGGACCGAACGATTATTTTTATGTCATACTTATGACACTTCTATGACGATAGTTGTGTCAAAACCCGGTATCATCATAGATGTGGTGGGCTCCTACTTCTATGACAAAAATCATGTGAGAAAATGGGCTTTTAAGTCTGGGCGGGCGGAGACACAGCTGCATGACATTCTTTGGGCTGTCCATGACGGAAAAAACCATGGTAGAAGCGAGGGCAAGGAAAATTTCGGGAGTTCCGATTCACGGTGGGTGGTCGGGGCGGCGATCGCATTTCTCTCATACGTGCGATACGCTGCGTGTGTGCGGCGTTAGCTGTGGCGAACCGAGTGAGGCGTTGGGCCCTAAGCGAACCCGGCGATTGCATTGCAGGCTCGTGTTCTTGAACCCGGCGATCGGCGATTCGCCCGCTACTGCCACAACTAGGAAAAGGGCTATAGATGGTATGGACACTAATGGCGCTGTCGGTGGTGCGCCATTAGTATCTAATAAGCGCACCATGTTGCAGTGCGCCATTAGTCTGAAGACACTAATGGCGCACCGGGCACATGGTGCGCCACTAATTTTAATTTTTTAAAATTTCCAAACATTCTAATGGCGCACCGTGGCACGATCGCCATTACTAATTTAAACTAGTAATGGCGCCTTTGTGCCTGATCTTTCTCATAAAATCTATCTTTTTATTTTTTGCAAAACTTCTAATGGCGCACGAGGCAGAGTGCGCCATTAATAACTGGGACCAACAAGATATTTTGGACAGCCCACCTACCCTCACTTTCCCCACTTCATTCTCTCCACCTCCTCCCCAAGCTTTTCTCGGCTGCCTCCTCCTCCTCACCTCATTTGCACCATAGATTCATCCAAATTAAGTGGTTAAATTACCTTTTTGATAGGTAAGTAAGGGGTAAGCTATCTTTATGTTGTTCTCCCTCTCCAACAACGTGCACATGCACTTTTGTGGTCTAGCTAGATCTATGTATGTTAGGTGGTGTTGCATATGTTTGTGGTGTTGCATATATGTTTGTGTTTGCAGTACGGTATTTGAAATGCAATAGTTGCCAATATTTTGCGGAATGTTGATACATTTCCGTTTAGTGAAATTTTGGCACTATGCATTCTTTTAGTCCTATTTTTGGGAAAGTCATGCAAAAAAAATCTTGGTTCTAAAATATCGTTTTGCTCTACCCTTGGCGACCATAGTCCCACGATGACGAAGCATCGTGAATAGGTTTTAAGCTCCATGAAGGCGAGATGCTTCAAAAGAGCGAGGCGAAGATAAGATGTCGTATCGAAGATGCAAGTGAAGAGCCTTATTGCGGACCCGGTTCAGCGCAGGTGCGGGACCACCTGCTCTTGCGTGGTTTCATGGATGGCTATCGGTGGCAAGGTGATGAAGATGACTATGAAGTCGTCCATGGGGGCGAGGCGCCAAGAAATGAGCAAGACTCGGGCGGGCGAGAAGGCGAAGAATCTCGGGACATGATCCACAGCGGTGATGCTGCACAGTCATAGTGTAGAAGATGCGAGGACATGATGATGAGGAAGATGCGGAGCAGGCGAAGGGCATGATCATGAAGATGAAGATGCGGCGGAGCGAGCGACGATGGACCATCGATGGGCTGGGTGCAGGATCCTCGGGTTCAAGAGCTGCTTCTCAAGCGAACGAGATAACGCAAGAGCTGCCGCCCGAGAAAGCCAAGCTGGATCAAGCTGGAGATAGAGCGGTTACGCCATTGTATGAAGGATGCATGCCCGAGGATACCGGCAGAAAGTAACGCTCATGGCTTTGGAGATGAAGGTAAAACACAAAATGACCGGCGCGTGCCGGCGAGAACATGTCATTACGCACGACGTCTTCCCCAAGGGAACAAGTGCCCGACCAGTTTTGAGGCGAAAGAAAATCGTGTGTCCTCTGGATTTACCGCACGTGAAATACCATGTGTGCGTGAACAATTGCATCATTTATTGGGGCGAGCACGCGAGTCTACCATATGTCGGTGTCTTGGCGTCACTCGATACAAGAAGAGGAAGAAAGCTCCTCGAAAAGTGGTGTGGTACTTTCCAATCACTCCTAAATGCGCAGCGGTATTTCGCGGACCCTAAGGTAGCAAAGCTCCTGCATTGGCACACGGATATGGAGGAGAAGAAGCGAGAAGATGGCGCAAATGATCCGGAGATAAATAAAAAGACAAGATGCTGAGTCACCCAAAGGTTGCGAGCGGTGGCAGCGTTGAACTTGAACACCTAGAATTTGGGAAGGATCCAAGGAACATCATCTTTGGCGCGAGCACCGATGGAGTCAATCCATTTGGCAGCAGAGACACATAGCAACTGGCCTGTGTTTGTGTGGATGTACAACCTTCCCCCTGGTTGTGCATGAAGAGGAAGTACATTCACATGAGTATGCTAATTGAAGGGCGAAACAACCAGGGAGCGACATCAATCTGTATGCAGGGGCTCTTTGAAGAGGAGCTAGACCGCTGTGGAAAACGCCGCCCGTGTCGTGGGGCCGCCGTGAGAAAGAATATTTCCCTATAGGTGCCACCTGCTCATGCGGTGCACGACTATCTCGATTACGGATATCTCGCGGGGCAGGTGGTCCACGGATTTTCTGGATGCGTCGGGTGCATGGATGACACAACGTATTGCCAGCTAGATAGAGATCTTGGGTCTCTGAAAACCGTGTTCATGGGACATCGAAGGTGGCTTCGTGATGATGACCCGTGGAGAAAACGCAAGGATCTGTTCGATGGTGAAACCGAACCCGAAGGCCTGCGTCGAGAGCGGCAAGAAATAGACCAACTGTTGAAAAATTGGAAAGATTGCCTTTGCGGGGAAAGAATCAAAAAGCGCGCGAGCAGCTCTTTGAAGAGTATGGAAAGCGAGGTCTGTTTACGGGACTTGCCGTACTAGAAGATCCATCGTGTGCCTCACAGCCTTGATATCATGCATATCACGAAGAACGTGTGCGAGAGTCTGCTTGGTACCCTGCTCAACATGGCAGAGAGGACCAAAGATGGGCCGAAAGAAAGGGCAGACTTGAAATCAATGGGCATCAGGGAGGAGCTTCACGCTAATGATCATGATGATGATGATGATAATGATGATGAGGCGAAGAAGGACACGGGAAGTCGTCGCAAAGGCAAAAAGGCCAAGAAGACCAGAAATGACTACCCTCCCGCGTGCTTCACTCTAAGTCAGGAGGAGATCGAGCAGTTTTTCACCTGCCTCGTGGAGTAAAACTTCCTTACGATTCTGTGGGGAAGATAAGCGGATACCTAGACCCAATGACGAAGTTCAATGGGATGAAGTCTCACGACATCACGCGCGTATGGCGAGATACTTCCAGTTGCAATCCATGGGATCATGGGCCAGCGTCCGTGAAATGCTATTTGGCCTATGCAACTTTTTCGGCGTCCTCTCGGAAGTCGGTTGGCGTGAAGCAACTCGAGAAGGCTACTGAGGAAGAGATCGTGGTGATACTATGCGAGCTTGAGATGTACTTCCGCCCGCATTCTTGACGTTATGGTGCATCTGCTGGTCCATATCGTGGAGGATATCATCAACTCGGGCCGACATTCCTGCACAGCATGATGTCGTTCGAAAGGATGAATGGTGTCATCAAAGGATATGTTCGCAACATGTCACGTCCAGAGGGAAGCATAGCCAGGGGCTTCCTGACCGAAGAGTGCATCTCCTACTGCATGAATTATCTAGGCATCAAGGACCCCATTGGTCTGCCCGTCAACAGGCACCTCGGCAGGCTCGCTGGATGGGGTCACCGTGAGGGTCCCCGCGAAATGCATGTCGACTTCGAGCGTCGACTCGCCGACTTTGAAAGAGCAAACCTAGTCACGCTACAACACATAGACGTGGTCGATCCTTGAGTGGTAGAGCACAAAACCTTTATTGAGAAGGCGTACAATGGCCGAGGCCAGCAGAGGGACGGACGGAGATATAATCAAAGAGCACAACTCATGTTTCACGCGTTGGTTCAAGCGAAGCTTACATCATACCCTTTACATGAGGATTCTTCCGGAAGAACAACTCATATTCGCCTTATCCACAGGGCTCGAGCACAACTGATGACCTATGAGGCGTCACGATATCAACGGCTACACATTCTACACCGAGGACAAGGACATGAAGAGCGATGGTTATCAGAACTCCGGGTAACGATGGAATCCTACACGGTAACGACAAGGACAGATACTACGGAAGGATCGAGGAGATCACGGGAGCTGAGCTCTGTTGGAGAAAAGGTCCCCATGTTTCGTGTCGGATGGGCCAAGAGCATCCTAAAAGAAGACCGGTATTTCACCACCATGGTTATACGAAGCCAAGTCCAAGACCCATGGTATAAGCGTCACCGCTGAAAAAATGAGCCATGGGTACTGGCTTCCCAAGTGGACCAATGCTTCTTCATTACCGACCGTCAAAGCCCACTCGTGTTGTCGTGAGGAGAGGCAAAAGGAAGATCATCGAAATGGATGGAGTAGCCAATGAGCAAGACTTCGACAAGTACGGCGACCCGAAGATCGAACATGACGACAAAGATTAAGTAGCAGTATACACCACAAGAAGAAGCAGGACCACCCTACCTAAAGGACGTCCGTTCCACAGAAGAACTCCATTTGCGAAAAAGAAGGGCAAGAAGATTGTGAACAGATAGCTAGCTAAGATCGATTGTATTTAAATCATAGTCTTCATTTCTCGATTGTATTTCATGGGCACTTTTTGAACTCATGAATGTTTTTAAATTTCATGGACACTCGATCTCGATCCCCTCCATCTCGATCGCTATCCCACCTCGCCAGATCCGTCCCCACTCCACCATTGCCGACGCACCCACCGCACCTCCCCGCTCCACTGCCACCGCCTTGACCCCGGCCCGCACCCTCCCCACTCCACCACCGCCGACGACCCACACCCTCTCCCCGCACCCTCCCTGGCCCGCTCCACCATCACAAATGAATGCAACTAAAATTGCAAATAAAAATTGATTATATTTTCAAATAACAAATTTGATGAAAAAATTTCATATTCATAAATATTTTCAAATAACAAATTTGATGATATTTTTTAAAAAATTATTACTATTTTTATAAAAAAATATTACTGTTATGATTTAAACAAGTTTGAACATATTTAAACAAAAATAAATATCGAAGAACATTTTAAATGCATAAAATGAAAAATTGGGGAGCCTGGGAATCAAACCCAGGACCTCCTAGTGTGTCTGCTGCGTGCCGACCAATCGGGCTAGTGGGCGTGTTCTGATGTAGATAGGGTTAGGTTGTATATAACCTGACCAGTCGTACTTATGGCGCACTACGGGCAGGTGCGCCATTAGAACCCTCCCCCCACACCACCTATTCACCTCGCCTTTGTGGCCTCCTCCCTCCCTGCCAGATTCCCCAACCGCCCGCCCCTCCGTCCGCCCGCAGCCCACGCCGCCCCCGCCTCCTCTCCCTTCCTCCCCTCAAGCGCCGCCCGCCCCTCCGTCTGCCGCAGCCCCCACGCGCCCCGTCGCCTCCTCTCCCCTTCCTCCCCTTGGCGCCGCCTCCCCCAGCGCCGCCTCCTCGCCTCCCTCCTAACCCTCGGGCCGCTTTGAGACTTGGAGCCTCGGCACCCCCCGTCCACTGTGAGAGGAGGCCCCACGTCCACCAGGAGAGGAGGCCAGCGACCTCGCCGCTGTCTATCCCGCCCTCCCCCAAGCTCGTCGTCTCCGCCCTCCGTCCTCTCCGCTCCGGCCACCACCTCATCGTGGTCAGGTAACCCTCCTCCCTCTGCCTCTCTTCCTCCTCTCCTCCCTCCAGGCCATGCCCTCTTCTTGTCTCTATTGCTAGGTTTAGGTCAAATCCATCTCTAATTTAGGTCAAATTAGGTTCAAAAAATTGCTAATTTTGGTCACAACCCATCAGTTCTATCTTTGAGAATGCCACATAGATGCAATAATATTTTAATCATGATCAAATATAACTGCACCCATAAACAGAACCATTTGCATAATAGGTATGTGTTTCCCTCTTGATGAAGGAATTAAATGGTCTAAACCACTTGGCTAGTGTGGTCGATAACCCAAGGCCAAGGGTCTTTTATTTAAGCAGGCAAGAGCTTCAATCCAAAAGCATTTCTGTGGACTCCACTCAAAAGCCATTACTCAAAGTTCAGCTAGCACTAAAAAGGCTACTCCTAGTAGAAGTGTTGAATTAAACAAAGTATTTCCTTTGGAACAACTATGTATGTTTTCAATGAGGCATGCATGCTCTTTGTTTAGGTGCAATCTAGTGTCGTCTTTGCCATCACAAAGTACATGACAAAACTAACAACACAGATGGCTTGTTGAAGTATCCTAAGGTTATAGGATGATATTAAACAAAACAAAACTATAAGCTAGGAATGAGTAGTCCTCTTTGAATCTCTTCAACCCAGCTTCTCTAGATGGTGCTATCCCTCTGAAATGCTTGTTGTATGGTTACGTCATGTTTATCTAGACTATATGTTATAAGAGCAAGTATAAGAGCAAAAGTTCAGTAGTGTGAATAAATCAGTACTAATTCATTTGCTGATCAAGATGTTTGATTGTTTTCCTCTTGTTGATTGTTTGGTCAAAGCTGTCATGTTCTATTCAGGTGGACATAGCTGTATAGGATTGTTCAAAATATAAGGGCTGAGCTCAAGGAGCACAGCAGCAGCTGTCAGTAGTTACACACTTGCACTGCATCTATGATAGTTGGATCCAATATATTTCCTACTGTATTTGACTAGTGTTTAGGTCAACAGCAATCCATGATTTTTTTTAGTTAACAGCAATCCATGATTTTTAGGTAACAGCAACCCATGATTTTTAGTTATAAGCAATCCATGATTTTTAGTTAACAGCAATCCATGATTTTTTGGATGTCGGATGCGCTGTATGTTGCTACTGCTACTTGTTGGTGGGAACCTTGGTGCTCTTGCTAATCTGCTACTTGTCTTTGGATGTACTCTTGCTAGTTCGCTGCTCGTGTGTTGTTGTTAGTTACTTGGTTTGCTCGTTGGCTTACGCTAGTGCTAGGCTGCTAGTAGTTACATGAGTGTAATTCTGGCTGCTCTATTGTGTCATATACAGATATGCTCATGTAGTCATGTGTGCTGCAGATTTATTGGATCTGTGGACTGTGGCCAACCATTTTGATTCTAAGCGAACATTTTCAAGCTCTTGGTTGTTGGTGCTGTTTTTTCTTGCAGCTGGTCATGCTTTCTCTTCTTCTTTGGTTCTTCAGTATCTTGGTGCGGTGGTGCTCACATCTTGTGTTTCCTTGTGCTATGCTGCATTGTTGCTTGCTGCTATACATAGTGTGTTGTTTTGTGCTCTGCTGCTGCTAGTTAGTTGTGTTGTGCTGCTGAACTGCTGTTTACTTAGTGCTTACTTGTGATGTGCTGCTATAACTATTTAGCAAGTGTTTAAAGCTTTAATTCATTAATTGTGCTGGTGATGTGCTGCTGCTAGTTGTGTTGTCAGTAGTCACTGGACTACTTGTGATATTATCTACCTATTGCATTGCTTGTTTGCTACTCTGCTTTGCTTGCTTATTTAGTTTGGAGAAGCAAGGAATGAGGAGAAAGCCTTTTCATCCATATGAAAGTAGAGGCACATTGTGGTGCTAGTTTGCTGGGTTTTGTCTCCGACCATTGTGTCATGATGAATTTGCAGGTACCCTGAGAGGCCCTTGAGTTTGCCGGAATGTCGATTAACTTCTGTTCCGGCAAATTCGAGTACTCCATATGTCCTATTTTCAGCAAAGGTCATGCTGAAATTTTCCGTGAATTTTAGCATGACTTTGCTAAAAATAGGACATATAGGGTACTTGAGACTAATGCATGGGCCGGGGTATCTTAGTACTTAGTTAAGTAGGATCAATTGCCCCTTTATTCTTGCTGCATTAAACCGTAGGTGGCAATAGAGCCAAGTGGTCTTTCCTTTTAAGTGTGGTACCTTTTTGTTTTGCTAATGTGTACTAGGTGCTCCCATCTTCTGTGTCATTGTTACCCTAATTTATAGTCCAGTACAATTGGACTTTCAGTACAGCCTGTTATCGTTCATGTCTTATGATCTGTTGTAAGGGTACTAATTGGTCTCTTCTGCTGCTTATCAGAGATGGGGGGTAGCAGCCGTCGCCGCTCTGCCACACCGCAGTACGAGTTGGATGCTTCCGAGTTCTTCAATATCATACTTGGGACTTCAGTATCATCCATGACGCAGGTATATAAAATGAGAGATCTCCCCTTCACCCATCTCATTATGATATATGTTGTTTGCTACATCACTCATTGTCCCAAACTGCGAGGCTGCTGACAGTTTATGAACATCTTTGGGTGAAGATCCGCCAAATAATGTGAAGCTGCGGCAGACCGGCAGCGGGTTACACAGGCTGTGGGATGTGGAGTTGGTGATCAAGGAGGGCCACATGTACTTGTATCGTGGGTGGGAGAAGTTCTATCGTGCCTACGACCTGCGGCTGGGGTACTTCCTTCTCTTGACGTCGACAGCAGCGCCACCATGCTCATCGTGAAGGTGTTCAATGCGACTATGTGTGCATGCGCTCTGTGACAATGATGATGCCGAGACGTTCTGCCTCTTCTTATTCCCTAAATTTGGCTTTGTCTCACATCGATTGTTACGGTCATTGTTGCATTTGGACAGCAATGGGAGCAGCAGCGACACTAGCTACAGCCAAAGCAGCAGCGACTATGGCTGTAACAAAAGCAACAACGATTCTGGCTTTAGCGAAAGCAGCAATGATTCTGGCAGCAGCAAAGACAACAAGAAGGATGATCCGGACTGGAGTGCGGGAGAAGAGGAGTAGAGTGGGGATGAGGAGCTGCAGGATGACGATGGGCATCAGGCTGAGGATGACCTAGCGCTGGTGGTGGCTGACCAAGGGCAAGAGATGGTGGTGGCTAACCATGGGCAAGAGATGGTGGTGGCTGACCATGGGTGAGGGAGTCCCGGATTAGGGGGTGTCCGGATAGCCGAACTATAACCTTTGGCCGGACTCCTGGACTATGCAGATACAAGATTGAAGACTTCGTCCCATGTCTGGATGGGACTTTCCTTGGCGTGGAAGGCAAGCTTGGCAATACGGATATGTAGATCTCCAACCATTGTAACTGACTCTGTGTAACCCTAACCCTCTTCGGTGCCTATATAAACCGGAGGGTTTTAGTCCGTAGGACGAACAACAATCATACCATAGGCTAGCTTCTAGGGTTTAGCCTCTCGATCTCGTGGTAGATCTACTCTTGTACTACCCATATCATCAATATTAATCAAGCAGGAGTAGGGTTTTACCTCCATCGAGAGGGCCTGAACACAGGTAAAACATCGTGTCCCTAGTCTCCTGTTACCATCCGCCTAGGCGCCCAGATTCGGGACCCCCTACACGAGATCCGCCCGGTTTTGACACCGACATTGGTGCTTTCATTGAGAGTTCCTCGCGTGCGTCGCCATCGGGAAGGATGCCTCATCCGTCTTTAAAGACGGCACTATTGCTAAAGGAGCTTTGGCTATCGGCCAAACTCTCCGGCTAGGCGGTTTTCTTATGACCGCCTGTTCGACCACCGCGCCGACGATGACTTCTCGGGTCGTCGAAAGCAATCTTCACGTTAAATCGGAACTCGCCGAGCAGTTAGATCCGATGGAGCTCTCTTCCTTAAACGAGCTCTTGGATCGCATCGCCGCCCTGGGAGTCGCTATAGACTACGATCAGATTGGTCCTAAACCCGATCTGAGAGAGATTAACTCTCCCCAGGTTACCCACCACGTTGTTGTGGTAGAGGAACAATACGGCGACCCTTCTTCTATCTTAAGGATTAGCTATGTCCGGATTCCCGATCCCTCCATGCCAGATTCCCGCGGAGGGGAGGACGTCACTCAAGCCTTGAACCTAAAGTCAGGCAGCGGGCTAGATTCATTGGACAACATCCAAGAACCCAAGCTTCCAAGTTCGGGAACTTCTTGGCCCATGAGTCTTAAATTGGACGGGGTCCCGAATTTAATTCCACCCGCCCACCAAAACATAAGCGATCTATCCCAAATCGGGCAAGAGCCCGCAGAAACAGTACACCATTACTGGGCCAGATTCCTCCTGGTCATGAACAGGATAAAGGACTACCGCGAGGAGGACGCAATTTCATTCTTCTGCAATAATTGCACGGACAAGGGAATCCTCAACACCGTAAGTCGTCGTGAAATTACACGCTTCGCTGACTTGGCGTCCATAGTACGAAAGTACTGTGCGATGGAAAGCGCCTGGAAAACCGAAATCAAATTTTGGGACAATCCGGCCCTGAATACAACCCCAGTCCGAAATAAAAGGGTGCATTATCGCCAGGCACCTGGGTTAAACACCAAAAAGCAAAAACCCTCTATAGGGCATGGAACCGTACTGGAGGGATGGCTCAATGGACCCTGCAAAATTCATAGTACAGAGGGCGCCACTCCAACTCATAGCCTTAGAGCATGTTGGATACTACGGCAGGTGGCCAAAAGTGGCGAAGAGCTTCTAACTCCAGAGCACCAGCCCAGGGATACATGTACGCTATTAACAGTCTTTGAGACTTTCGCATCAAATAATATGCGGAAACGAACACTCCGCAGCCGTGCCGAAGTCTACCAAGTAGCAACAATAAACCCATGGAGTGACACGGCTATTACCTTTAATGCCAGTGACGAACCTAAATTCCGGACAGCCCGAGCAGCAGCCGCATTGGTCCTTAGTCCAATAGTGGATGACTTTCGCCTTACCAAGGTACTCATGGACGGTGGCAGCGGATTGAACCTCATTTACGAGGACACCTCCGAAAAATGGAAATAGACTGGAGCCGCATTGAGCGAAGCAGCACAACCTTTAGAGGAATTATCCCCAGTTGGGAAGCATGTTGTACAGGAAAAATCACACTGGACGTGGTGTTCGGCACGCTGGATAATTACAGGTCCGAGGAGGTCACGTTCCAAGTGGCCCCGTTCAGCAGCGGATATCACGCTCTATTAGGGTGAGAGGCATTCACAATTTTTCAAGCTATACCCCATTACGGGTACATGAAGCTCAAAATGCCCGGGCCCAATGGAATCATCACTCTTGCTAGTGACCCGGACATAGCACTCCGCGCCGAAAACAAGACAGCCGCACTGGCCCTTGAGGCACTATCCGAAGCCCTAGCGGCCGAGGAACTCTCTGTGTTGCGCTCCACGGTGAATAGGGACGATGTGATACTCGATAAGATATCCAAGTCCACCTCCTTTAAACCGGCGGACGTTTCAAGGAATCTAACACGCACTGGGTAGAGGAGCTCGACTCCGTACTCTAGGGGCTGCGGACCACTCCGACTCGCACCACCGGATTCACACCATTCTTTATGGTATACAGCGCAGAGGCAGTTCTGCCTGCGACATAATTCATGACTCACCTCGCGTGCGCATGTACGAAGAAAGAGAAGCCGAGCTCGATCGGCAGGACAGTTTGGACGCCTTGGAGGAGGAGAGTGACGTGGAAAAAGCCCGTTCCGCATTCTATCAACATCAGGCTCGAAGATATCGAAGCAGAGATGTACGGTCCAAAACTTACAATGTTGGCGAGCTAGTTCTACGCCTGTCGGACAAAAAAAAGGACAAACTCAAGCCCAAATGGGAAGGTCCCTTTATCATCAACCAAGTCCTAACTGGCGGAGCGTACCGTCTGCGAAATGCATTGGATAACCGACTCGAGCCGAACCCATGGAACGCAGCCCGTCTCTGAAGATTCTATGCCTAGCTCCGGATTCTGAGTTCGTCTCCTTCCTCTGTCTATATTTTACACATTAGTTGCCTTATATTTCTCTCCTTCTCCCTCCTTTTCTCTTACAGCCTTTGAAGGCTCGTTCGCGCATTGTTTGCACACACTTGACGCGCTATCCGCGCTCATTATACCTGGGGGCTTCTTTAACAGAAGCTTATTTATACGGGCTTCATGCCCAACACATGTGTCACACTTCCGCATGTACCTTTTATTCAACATTGTATGCATCGATATGACTTAAGTTTTGGCCAAGCTGGTTGCACTGGCTCATGCTTACCCTCGTTCCCGATTGTTTGGCTAGGCGGTAAAGGGAGCACCTCTGCGATTGTTACTACTGGGTCAGCCGGATGTGTACCTCAGATTGGGTGAAGCCGAAAGCTAGTGTTCTTAAGGGAATATTCGGTCAGTGAACTAAAAGACGATTTCTCACCAATTTATTTATCTGCCCCCAGATGTTTTTCTGCATTTTTCGTAGTCCGGACATGCACTTTACGGCATGCCTCCCAGGGAAAGGAACCCCTAACGGAACTATTCTCCCTGGAAGATGTTTCTTACTAACCATGTAATATAACATAACTAGTTGGGCACTTATGCGATAAAGCACTAATGACCCCTCGCTTTGGTCTCCACGCATGCCCGGTTCTTCCATAACCGCGAGGGTATTCGGACACACTCCGACTATCGGGTCCCGAGGTTGAAGCGAAAAAGATCCGCCATGACAAGCGATCTACAATCCGGCTAGAAGGCATTTTACATGTCATCTTAAATTACATAGTCAACTTGATCGGGCATATTCCTCCTCAATGCCATCCAACAGGCTGTCTAGTTCTGATCTGTTGGGAATACTTCTGGCCAATTCTACTTGGCGTACACTAAACTCAGGGATCTCCTTCCCATCGGGCCCCACAGTCCGACCTCGCCATGTGGTTTGGGTCAGCCTTCGTGTACCGCGTCTTCACCATGGCCCAGGCCTCCCTGGCGCCTTGACGGCAGGCCGATATCTTCCATAATCGAAAGCGCCGCCGTGCTCCCTGGAGCCTCTCTGCAAGCTCTCCAAGGCCTTTGGGCAGGGAGACAGATGGCTACAAGGCCTGGGCGACGCCTTTCATCACATGCCGAACTCGTTAGTGCAGTTGTAAGAGCTCGGGAAGAAGGTCACCCATAGAACCGGGCATTTCCTCTGCAGGACGACCTGTGAGCATACCTACAGACATAACTCTGTTAGTCGACTTCCTCGCCGAACTCATTTTTAAAGTTCGCTCAAGCACTTACTAAAAATGTCGCGTCGAAGCCGTCGATTCTCCTTAACGGAGTCGGACAGCTGGGCACGAACATCCTTTAGCTCCTCACCCAGCTGGGTGTTGGCATCTTGGAGATTATTTTTCTCTTGCCTCACCCTTATAAGAACATTCTCGCCGGCCTTTGACGGTGCAAGAGTTGTTGCTTGTCCGGATCTATCCCGGCGCCATCTGCAATGTTATTGCCAGATTTATACACACGCCGCACTTCACAAACTACTTATCTTTTGAAGCATATATTACCAGCTTAGGTCTCTTTGGCTCCCCCCGCCGCGGCTAGTGCAGCCTCAAGTTGGGCTTTGCACTCCTCCAGCTCCTGGGACAGTTGGGTATTCTTTTCTGTAAGATCATGCACAATAAATGATCCTTAAATCAGTTATTCTAACTATTTCAAGTGTCGGGGGCTGCTGGCATATATAACTGTCAAATTTTCTCACCCGTATGTCTTTTACGTACTGCTCCGTGGCTCTGGCTAGACCATTTTTGAGCGGCACGGAGGTGCGCATCTCCCAAATTGAAGGCATCCAATGCCTCTGTGGAGAAACATGCGTCCCGAAGAACTGTCCGGCGACGCCTGTGATTCATGGCACTCTCCACCTCAGAATTGGTGGCAGATAACCTGTCGGCATCCTCTGTCGGAGGAGCGTCCGACGCACGCCTCGTGTTCGCCTCCGCTCGGACTGGCTTTGGGCACGGCTGGCAGAGGCTCGATTGGCAACCTCTCCGGATACTGATCCGCGGCGCTCTTTTTCCTGAAAAGAGCATGAGCGTTAGTATGCCTTCCGGGAATAAAACCTGGGAGTAAGATGACACGCCATACCGTTGCGCCGGCGTTTCAATCCGGACCACACTTCTCTTCACTCTTTGAGCCTTGCATCCCTTGTTGACTAGCTGCGCTTGTTTCGCCTTCCGCCTCAAGGACTTCCCCTGCGAAACACCATTGGTATACGGTGAATAAAAATAAGCACGGATGGGTCATTTTCAAAGTATTGGGACTTCGGTCTCAGTTACCTGTGAGGCTGGAAGTATTTCGGGGTAATTGGCCGTAATGGCGACCAAGGCATTATCGATGCTCAGTTGGTGAAATACCACATCAATCAGCTCCACCGATATGTCCGGATCCTCTTGGTAGGCTGGATCGAGGAACCGTTCTGGATCCTCGGGTTGTGGAGGCGGGCTGTTTATATCCTTTATGGCCTGGCGCAGTTCCTGCGTCGAAATCACAAAATGAGATACTTGACTATGGGAATATGGATCGGATGGGCAAAAAGAAATGTCCGCTTACCCAGCTTGGAGGATTGTTCATAGAAAATCCGTCCTGTGGATTGACGCGAAGAAATTCCTCCTCTTCTCCCTTGTACAATGCAGACAAGATCTTCATCAGATCGGTGACCGATCCCGGCCTCTTACGGCCATAGCGGGTGGCATCATCCTCCCCGTTGAAATCCCACAAGGGGTGGCCTCTATACTGGAGCGGCTGCACCCCCCGCATAATGCATGTGGCCATGACCCCGATCATGGTCAGTCCGGAATAAGCTAACAACCTAATTCGGCTCATCAGGTAAAGGACGTTGAGGGAGTTCCGGACTAGGGGGTGTCCGGATAGCCGAACTATCATCATCGGTCGGACTCCAAGACTATGAAGATACAAGATTGAAGACTTCGTCCCGTGTCCGGATGGGACTTTCCTTGGCGTGGAAGGCAAGCTTGGTGATACGGATATGTATATCTCCTACCTTTGTAACCGACTTTATGTAACCCTAGCCCTCTCCGGTGTCTATATAAACCGGACGGTTGTAGTCCATATGACAAACAACAATCATACCATAGGCTAGCTTCTATGGTTTAGCCTCTTTGATCTCGTGGTAGATCCACTCTTGTAACACACATCATCAATATTAATCAAGCAGGACGTAGGGTTTTACCTCCATCAAGAGGGCCCGAACCTAGGTAAAACATCGTGTCCCTTGTCTCCTGTTACCATCCGCCTAGACGCACAGATTCGGGACCCCCTACCGAGATCCGCCGGTTTTGACACGACATTGGTGCTTTCATTGAGAGTTCCTCCGTGTCGTCACCGATAGGCCCGATGGCTCCTTCGATCATCAACAACGGCGCAGTCGAGGTGAGACCTTTCTCCCGGACAGATCTTCGTATTCGGCGGCTTTGCCTTGTGGGCCAATTAAGCAGCCATCTGGAGCAGATCGAAGCTTCGCCCTGGCCATCGAGTCAGATTTGGAAGTTTGAACTATCGGCCAATATCCGCGGAGACTTGATCTTCGACGGATTCGAGCCGCAGCCGAGCGTGCCCCACTATTTCGATGGGCATGATCTAGCTCTGCAGCCGAACAGTGCCCTGGAGGCCGCACCAACATCCGCTCCGACCCTTAATCCGGATCCGGATTCCCTGATCGAGGACGAATGGTTGGACACCGCCTCGGGCGCGAAAATCCCTACGGCGGTTGAGCCGAACTCTATCCCTGTCCCTTGCGAAGACCTCGACTCCAGGGTGCCGGACTCCTCTCCGGACTCCGAACCCCCCGCGCCCCTGCCAATCAAATCCGATTGGGCGCCCGTCATGGAGTTCACTGCCGCGGACATCTTTCAGCACTCGCCCTTTGGCGACATCCTGAATTCACTAAAGTCTCTCTCTTTATCCGGAGAGCCCTGGCCGGATTACGGTCAGGAAGGTTGGGACGGACGGCGAATAAATTCAACGCCCACCCACCACCCACTTTGTAGCCCATGTCGATGATTTAACCGACATGCTAGAATTCGCTCGAAGACATGGGCGGTATGGACGGCGATGCGGAGAGGCGACCAAGACCCAGCGCCTACAGAGGCTTTGGGACGGCCACCTCGTCATCGACATATACATGGTGGACATCCCAAAAGATGGGAGCGGAGATGGAACAACGGAGGATGACCCTCAAGAAGCAACCGAAGTGCCGGCGTCGTGGCGCCGCTCTAAATCCCGCCACAGCAAAAGCGGTGATTCCGCACGGAGATAATAACACCCGGACGGTCTTGAAAAAACCCCTCAGCAGGACTCAACGCGGGAGGAGGAGAAGCAAGTCCGCACGACAGTGCGTTAGAAAGAGAGGTCGAGGACGATAATTATGCGCCTCCATCCGGAGACGAAGCAAGCCTCGACGACGATGAATTCGTCGTGCCTGAGGAGCCCGTCAAACAAGAGCGTTTTAGACGCAGGCTTATGGCCACGGCGAACAGCCTCAAGAAAAAGCAGCAACAGCTTAGAGCTGATCAGGATCTGCTAGCCGACAGATGGACTCAAGTCCTCGCGGCCGAAGAGCATGAGCTCGAACGCCCCTCAAAAGCTACCCTAAGCAAGCTGCTCCCCGATTAGAGGAGGAGGCTTACAAACCCGCATTACGAGGAGACAATATGGCTGACCGACCACCCGTGGTCGCGCGAAGAAGGCCTCTAGGCCCTTCACTAGAACCATACCCGGCATCGCTCAAAAGCACACGCCCGAGAGGCGCTCCGGACCTGCGGGATATATTGAAGGACAAGGCAAGACAATCAAGATCGATCTATGGATCACGTGGGCATTACGATGCGTGGCGACAACCGTCGCGCGGACCTGATAAGTCCGGCGGGCGAACAAAACAGACAAAGCTCCTTTGAGCTCCGTCGTGGAAGTGAGGCGCCGCACACCCACTATGCTTCACGAGCGAAGTAATGGATCATCAAATCCCGAAGGGTTTAAACCCGTCAATATTGAATCCTATGATGGCACGACAGACCCGCGGTTTGGATCGAAGACTATATCCTTCACATCCACATGGCCCGCGGTGGCGATCTTCACGCCATCAAATACCTCCCCTCAAGCTTAAAGGACCAGCCGGCATTGGCTCAACAGCTTGCCGCCAGAGTCAATTGGGAGCTGGGAGGACACGAAGCCGCATTCCTCGATAACTTCAGGGCACTTATATGCGACCACCGACGCGATGACCTAAGCCACATAATTCAGCAGCAGACGAATCGGCGGACAATTACAGGCACGGTTCTTAACCAAGAAAAACCAAATTGTCATTGTCCGGATGCGGAGGCCCTCACGGCCTTCAAGCATAACATCCATGACGAGTGGCTTGCCCGACACGTGGGACAGGAAAAGCCGAAATCCATGGCAGCCCTCCATCACTCATGACCCGCTTTTGCGGGTGAGGACAACTAGCTAGCACGCAGCAACAACCTCGGCAAAATTCGGCAGTCCGGACTTCAAGGACCAAAATGGCAGGCAGCGTCGTATCAAAACAAAGCGCCGCACTAATGGCGACACTATTGAGGATCGGCAATCAATGCGGATTCGAGGCTCTAAACCGGTCGCGGAAAAAGCCATTCAAAAGAACTACTCCGGTCCGTCAATTTGGACGAATACTCGACCGCTTGTGCGGATACGGCACCTGAAAAGCCAGCTAACCACACCAACAGGGACTATTGGGTATTCAAGCAGGCAGGCAAGTTAATTACGAAAACAATGACAAGGGCTGCATAGCGATGGCGAGGACGAGACCCAACCGCCGAACAATAGAGGACGAAGGTTTCCCCCACAGTGCGGACGGTGAACATGATATACATAGCGCACATACCCAAAAGGGAGCGAGCGTGCACTCGAGGATGTCTATGCGATGGACCCAGTTGCCCAAGTTCAATCCATGGTCCTCCTGCCCGATCACTTTTGACCGAAGGACCACCCCACCAGCATCCGCCACGGCGGATTCGCGCGACCGGTCTTAGACCCAATCATCGATGGATTCCACCTAACGAGTCACGATGGGCGGCGGCAGCAGCCTGAACCTGCTTTACGGGATACGGTCGCAAAATGGGCATAGACCCTCAAGATTAAACCTATCAAAAGCGACCTTTAAAGGCGTTATACCAGGTGTAAAGCCAATTGTACAGGCTCAATTACTTGGAAGTGGTCTTGGATCCCGGATAACTTCGAGCGAAGAGTTAATCTTGACATAGTCCCATTCATAGCGGTTATCATGCCTTGCTCGGACGTGCAGCGTTGCAAAGTTCAACACGGTGCCGCACTACGCATACCTCAAGCTCAAGATGCGAGGCCCTCGGTAGTCATCACGGTCAGCGGAAACACGAGCGTTCTCTCCGCGCGGAGGAACATACAGCGGCTCTCGCGGCGGAAGTGCAATGCAGCCTCTTAAGGCAATTCTCGAGTCCGGCCGTTAAGCGGCGGACACAGCTAAGCGCCCGGAGTAACTTACAACAAGACCACAGCACGTTCCGACGCAGCGTAGCAGTGCGGCTAACCCCAGCTCTGCGAAACATCAAAGCAGGTCCTTGGCGTACACCATTACGTTACGAAGATACCATGGGCATGGGGAGAGGGCACGACCACGATAAACCAGACGGCGGCTCAACCACACTAGGGGCTCTCAAGTGCGTCGTTCCTTTTCTTTTCATTTTACCTTTACTTTTTACCCATAGGACTCCGTTGGTGGAGGCCACTGTCCGGCAGCAGACCTGCCGAACTCACGATGCAACAGCTAGGGAAGGTTAAAGGCTACAACGAATATACAGGTGGTCTCCATTACGAGCATTACCAGGGGCTTACGTTTCCCGCATTATGGTATGTTGAGTCCGAACACTTTCACAAGTGCGGCACCCCGAACTTATAGCACTATATGCATCGGCTCCGAATCATGTCTTGGGTCAATAGTTGGGTTTGCCCGGCTCCCATGTTTTGGTACCTTACGTTCCGTTATATCGGCTAAGGTAGCTTTGGGAGAACCACTGCGATTCCGCCCAGTTGAGTTGGGTTAACGCCTTAGTGGAAAGCTAAAACGGCCGTCATGATGAGGCGAGACCCGTCGCTGTTCGAGAGGTTTTGCGAGTCCTTAAAGACTTATGCCGCTTAGGCGAGGCGGATCTTGTCCGGCCAAAGGCGTGGATAGCGCCCCAAATTGACCTTCGAAGACTAGGGGCTTCACGAAATTTAAAATTATAGAATTCTATGGCTAAGTGAGAGTGTTCAAGCATTATAAGTCCGGTTGCCTTGTTCAGCTGTGTTGGCGCCTCCTAGATGGACCCAAAATGGGAACAAGAGCGCTCAAGTTTATCCGAACACCCAGCACTCGTGGCATGGGGGCTGAACTGACGACTTGCCATCTCTTAGATTTGATAAACAGCCGCCTGAGAAGGTAATATTTTAAATTAACAAGCGTTGCTTAGCGCATATGAACTAAGTTTCATATGACAGGATAACAAAATGCGAGTCTACTCAAATATTACATCTTTGGAGCACTCACCGCAATAGTGCGGGCACCCTTCAACACACTCTTATAATACATCTCGGGCGTGCGATGCTCCTTGCCCTCTGGTGGCGGGTCCGTCCACGAGCCACAGGCATCCATCTTGCCCAGTGCACCTTTGCGAGGCAAGGGCCCGACGGGCACCCTCAATACAAGCGGAATGCTTGATGACTTCTACCCAGGCACGCATCCATCAGCCGCCGCACCAGGGCAAGTAGCTCCAGGCATGGCCTCCTTGAGCCACAGCCGAACTATGAGGCCCTTCATGGCCTGTTCGGCCGCCTTGTGGAGCTCGACCAGCTGCTTCACTGGTCGCTAAGGGGCACGGATGTCCGGCCTCGGCATCTTGAGACGAAGACCTTCTCCGTCGAGCTCCCTCCTCGGCCCGGTAGAATGCGGCAGCATCGGACACGCTGCGAGGAAGATCTGCGAGCAGCTCTGGAGAGCTCTGAATTCGGGTAAGTAATGTAATTAACACTCACATGCTTACTTTGCATGAAAAATGCCTTACCCGCTGCTATTTTCTTCACCGCCTCAATCTCCTGGAGGGCCTTGTAGGCTTCGGCCTTAGCGGCTTTGGCACTCTCAAGAGCCGTTGCAAGCTCAGACTCTCGAGTCTTGAGTCACGCTCAAGCTCTCATGTTTTTTCACGAGATCCTGGAGCTCTTGCTGTACCTCCGCCACCCGCGCCTCCTGCTTCTCTCGCTCGGTGCACTCCCCAGCCGCATTACGTTCGGCCGCGGCCACCGCCTCCTTCAGGGTTGCCGCCTCGTTAGTGGCCCCTACAATACCCACGTTATCCTTGTCATTTTCTTGCAACCAAATCCTTTTCTCAGAAGGTACAATTTTCATAAGGTATTACTCACCTTCTTTTTCCTCGAGCTGCTTCTTGGCATGGCGAGCTCGTTCTCGGACCTTCGAGGTTTTCCTTCAAAGTATTGACCTCTGCGGTCGGTCTGGCGGAGGTCAACAACACAACCTGCAATCCCATATTGACATATTTTTATGACTCCTGCATTTATCTTTCTAAAGATCCTCAGTCCGCTTTTCTTTCCGAACACCGAACCCGAGCATCGAGGGCTCTGTCTATGTGGTACCATTTTACATATATTGAAATTCTTACCTCAAAGCCTATTAGAAGGCTGCTGCGAGGCTTCGGTCAGCCCGCTCTTGGCGAGCTGAACCTTCGAATCACCGCACTCATAGCAGTCGGTGTTCCTCTTTGATGGGCGCCGTTGGCGCCTCCAGCAAATATCCGCAACTCCGGTTGGGCGGAGGCAGCCGGCGTCATGATCTTGCCCTTCTTACGAAGGGGTCGCCCGCCGGACTCGGAGCCACTTTGTGGCCTCCGGGGCTGAGTGTGCACAGTCCGGGAGGTGTCTGTGACACCTCGGGGCCTCCTCCTCTGGTGGGTCCTTTGGGATCCCACCTCGGCGTCGTCCATGACGCAGGGGTGGAGGCAGTCGGAAGGGAATCCATATCCGATGCCCCCAAGGACCCGCTCGGCAAGCAGGAAGATCATCCTTGGCGGACATCGGGGTTGTATGCGGCATTAGAAAGACATTATGTGGCAAAAAAAAAACGTTTAAGTTATTGAGTCCGGATACTTACGATCTCGCCAGAGGCTTGGCCCTTGGAGGCCAGTCCTCGTCGTAAATCCTTTGGCGTTGGCGGAGCAGTCCGGGAAGAGTTTTTCCTTCTTGGACCCTTGGCCTCCCTTGTTGGGAGGCCTTCCTTTCGCCCTCCCGGCTGGGAGAGGCTCTTCTTCTCCTCCTCGCCTTGGTGGGAGGAGTCGACCTCAGATTCATCATCCGATAGCACCTGGCAGGAACTCTTCCGAGTCCCTTGGCCGTCTTCTTGGCCTTCTTCTCCGGCCTGCGTGGGGTGCGGAGCCAGCAGCCCGTTAGGCGGGCGTCCGCTGGAGTCCTCGGCAATGGGGCGGACAGATCATCCGTTCGCCTTCGCCAGCCATTCTGTCAAAGGTAAAGGGAGTTTAGATCCGCATAGAGCCAAACTATGGAAAACAAGTGGTGAAATCACTTACCTCGTCGGCTGGGCTGCTGGCGAAATCTGCGATCTTGATGGCGGATGCGGGAGCTTGGCGCCTATTTGAACAGCACCTTCCGGACATCTTCGTGCGTAGTGTCGAAGAGCCCGCCAGAAGTGCAGTGCTGCGCCGGATCAAAATCCCACATGTTGAAGCCCGTCGCTGGCACGGGAGAATCCGGCGGATGAGCATGACCTGGACTACGTTGGCAAGCTTGAGCTTCTTGTCCACCAGCTTACGGATCTGAGCTTGGAGTCGATCAGCTCTTCAAATCCCCAAATCCGGCCCTCTCTTTCCGGGAGGTGAGCCGTGTAGGATGCCAGATCTGAATTGGGGGCGCTGCCCAATCAGAGTCACGCGGCTCGGTGATGTAGAACCACCCGATTGCCCCCTTGATGGTTTCCACGAAAGTGCCCTCCAGCCACGTAACGTGGGACATCCTGCCCACCATGGCGCCTCGAACTCCGCTTGGCTGCCCTTCACAACCTTGACTTGACCATGAAGGTCTTGAGCCAAGCGAAGTGGGGCTGGATGCAGAGGAAGGCCTCGCTTCTGACGATAAGCGCCGAGATGTTGAGGATGAAATTGGGGCGAGATCATGGAAATCTAGGCCGTAGTAGAACATGAGCCCCGGACAAAGGGATGAAGCGGGAAGCCCAGTCCATGGAGGAAATGGGAAGAAATACTACCCTCTCATGGGGCTGGGGTTGGGAATGAGCTCTCCCTCGTCGGGGAGCCGATGCGCGATGTTGCTGGACAAATATCCGGCGTCGCGCAGCTTCAGATCTGCCCTCCGTGACGGAGGAGGCCATCCACTGCCTCCCGCTCCGTACAGTTGGAGAAAGTTGAGGTGAGAAGTGCGGACTTGGGCGCTGGAGCTCGAGTTCGCGGAGATGGATAAGCCAAGGAGGAAGAAGGCGCAGGTAAAAGGGTTGGATCTTTATCCCCTTATATGGGCGGACAAAAACATGTGTCCCCACCGGCCTGGTAAAACTCGCTTATCTCCCAAGCGTCACAATCAATGGCGCGGTTGGGTTACCCACGTCTGTATTGATGGGAATCCCAGAATAAGGGGAGCACGATCTCTGCTTTGACAAGACGTGCCAAGGAAACCGCTTCGCTAAACGCGCTGAGGTGGAACTGTCACGCCCAATATGCGACCCTATCCTAAAGGAACTCGACGGTCCCACCAAGGATAGACCCGCATATTGAAACGCCTTTGCAAGGTGGATATCATTACATCAAAATTACATATTACATAGGGATACATACATAAGGCACGAATGCCACAAGAATACATCAACATCAAATACAAGATCAACATCCGACTACGGATGAAACATAAACGAAGCTCAAGCGACATCCACCACTGCTAGCCAGGCTGCCGACCTGGAACCTATCCCTGATCGAAGAAGAAGCGGAAGAAGAACTCCAACACGAGCAAACATCGCTCTCACGTCATGATCATCGCAAACCTGCACCTGCAACTGGTGGTGTAGTGTCTGTGAGCCACGAGGACTCAGCAATCCCATTACCATGGGTATCAAGACTAGCAAAGCTTAAGGGAAAGGAAGGGGTAAAGTGGTGAGGTTGCAGCAGCGACTAAGCATATATGGTGGCTAACATACATAAATGAGGCGAGAAGAGAAACAAAGGCAGTCGTCAACTAGTAATTATCAAGAAGTGATCCTGAACCCTACTTACGTCAAGCATAACCCGAAACCGTGTTCTCCTCTCGATCAACCCGAAAAGAGACACTCACGATTCGCGCTACGGTTGGTGTATTTTAGAAGAGTTTGCTTCAAGTTTACTACAACCGGATATTAACAAATTCCCACCTCCCACATAACATGAGCACGGCTTTGAAAGTTCAAACCCTGCAGGGTGTCCCAACAAGCCCATGATAAGCTCTCGCGATCAACGAAGGATATTCCTTCTCCCGGAAGACCGATCAGTCTCGAATCCGGCTACAAGACATTTCGACAGACAATAAAACAAAACCAGCAAAGCCGCCCGGATGTGCCGACAAATCCTGATAGGAGTCGCACGTACCTCGGTCTCGGGCACACCGGATAAGTCAAGCTACGAGTAAAACCAACCTCGAGTTGCCCAGCTGGTTGCTCGGTTCGGACCAACACTCGAGGAGCACCGGCCGGGGGCTAAAATAAAGATGACCCTCGGGCTCCGAAACCCAAGGAAAAAGGGCATAGGTGAGGCAAATGGTAAAACCAATGTTGGGCCTTCTTTGGAGGAGTCTTATTCAAAGCGAACTGTCAAGGGGTCCCATAAATCACCCGACCGCGTTAGGGACGCAAAATCCGGGACATAACACCGATATGACGGAAACTAGGGCGGCAAGAGTGGAACAAAACAACAGGCATAAGGCCGAGCCTTCCACCCTTTACCAAATATATAGATGCATTAATAACATAAGATATATTGTGATATCCCAACAAGTAACCATGTTCCAACAAGGAACAACATCTCCATGTTCCAACAAGGAACAAACTTCATCTTCACCTGCAACTAACAACGCTATAAGAGGGGCTGAGCAAAGCGGTAACATAGCCAAACAACGGTTTGCTAGGAAGGGTGACAAAGGTTAGAGGCTGACATGGCAATTAGGTAGGCTTGAGCAGCAAGGTAATAGGTAGCGCAGCAAAGCGATAGAACGAAGCAACTAGCATAGCAATGAAAGTAGTGAGATCCAGGGTAACGGTCATCTTGCCTGAAATCCCGCAAGGAAGAAGAACGAGTCCATGAAGAAAGGCGAGCGGATGAAGCCGAACCAAGCGTGAGCGAGCGAATCCTCACGATCGCAACGAAACAGAAACTAACAAGAAGAAGCACACAACATAGTAAACATACCACACATAGACAAGACATGATGCACAACACGCATGATGCATTACAAGGCTACATGAAGCTACTCATGGCAAGAGATGATGCAAACAAGAGCAACACATCAAAGCAAGTTTAAATGAGGCCGGAAACAACATAGAACAATTCCGGTAAGTCCTCATATGCATATCTCGAAATTGGTCCAGATCTGAATAAACCTTATATTCAAGTTGTTAAACAGCAAGTTAAGATGCACCACGATGATCTACGAAATTCTAGTCAAGTTACATATAAAGTTCATTAAATTGAGACTCGGCCTAGAAGATATGAGCAAAACAAGATAAGCATGGCATTGATGCAAAATGCATACAAACATCAATCAAACCACCTCAAAACATGGATGCAACATGATAATATTAAACTACATGCAAAATCAAGCAAGTTTCATATAGAGCACACTCAAAACGGAGCAACGGATCAACACATACACACTATACAAGTTATGACAACAATCTTTCCAAAACAGCAACTAGGCATATTGCAAGCATCAAAACAACAAGCTACAGCATCTCAACATGAAAACAAAAGGCATGGGCATGATGTACAGGTAAAGCACTACAAAACATGAACACTGAGCTATCTCCAGAAACAACTAGAACATGCTCAAAAACACATGGCAAGATTGCAAGTAATAACAGTTTAGGGCATTGGCAGAAATAACATCGAGGTTGCAATGTTTAGAGCTATCAAACAACATGCTACAGGAACTTAACATGGCAAACAAAGGCATGGCATGAATCTACTAATTGCATAGAACAAAAGTCCTTTAGTGACCATAAGCCAAAAAGGATCATAAGATATGATGGCACCCACGTAAACATGGCAAGTTATATTACAGATTTAAACATGGCAGGAACAACGACAAGTAGGCATGTTGGTGAGCTTAAACCACTCACCACAGAGCAACACATGGCATGGAAAGGCAACCAACAGTAAGAAGACATGACATAGAAGCTATACATGGCAAGAACAACATCATAGCATACAAGGATCAACTACAACAATCTTGGCAAAATTGAATAACATGTAAACAATCTGCCAGAACATTTTATAGCAAAAGTAGAGCTCGATTGACTCAAGCTATGGCACTCAATAATTGCAAACAAAGGCATGGATGGATAGAGCAAGACATGTTTAACAAAACATCCTTACTGAAGTATCTCAAAATATGCATGGATCTCTGTAGCATCAAGTTAACATGGCATCAAAATATCAACAAAAGCAGGGCAGAAAACAGCAACAACAAGACACCTAGTTTGCATGCTTTTGCTAGTCACCACATAGATCACAAAAATACATGGCATACACCCCTGAAAAGATGGCATGGAATATTACAAAACACATGTAGGACTCAAGCCCATAGGGTGCACACATCAATCATGGCAAAATGACAAAGTGCAAGTTCGATAAGAATCGAAACTAACATCACATAGCACTCTTCCAACAGCATTTCGGGCATCAAGATGAGCTCAAATGAAAATGATGCAATGAGATGAAATGATCTACTCTTTGAGGCGAACATTTTGACATATCATACGCACAAAATGGAGCAAAAATGACAGAGATATCATGCGATGAAAAAGCAATAAAATATTGACAGGATCGGGACTTAGACGAATTTTATACCCTCCGAAAGTCAACTCGGGATGGAGATATCCGGGACGCGGGGATCCCGTTTGCTTCGTCTCTTGGTGGATCTGATCCAGATCGGAGTTCGCCGGAGCAAGGGCCGGAACATCGCCGGAGTTGGCGGGGGAGGCGGCGGAGGCGGCGGTTGCCGGCGACGGGCAAGCGCGGCAGCGGCAGCATCCGCGGCGGCGCCCAGCGCTGGCTGCGGGCCCGACAGCGGAGGAGGACGGCGGCCTTGAGATCCGCCGGGAAGCGGGCGAACGGCGGGGGCTGTGAGGCGAGCGAAGGCGGGCGGCGGAAGCGGCGGAGAGGCGGCCGCGGAAGAAGCGGAAGCGAGGCGGCCGGGCGGGCAGCGAGGCCAGCGAAGCTCTGGCGGTCAGCGCGGCGCGCCACGGAGCAAGGCGGCGGGCGGTGTGAAGCGCTCGAGGCGGCGGCGGCGGATGGGCAGGGAGGGCAACGCAGGCTGCGCGGCGGCGGCAGCAGACCCCATGGCCCCTGGCGCGGAGGAGAGAGAGGGGGGGGCGGCGATGATGTGGCGCCTTGTGAGTGGCTGAGGGAGGCGGCGGCGGACGTGTCCGGCCAGTGATGACGGACGCGTCCGTATGGAGGAAGAAGAAGGGTAGGTTTGGGGATTTCATCCATGAATTTCAAGCAGGGGACTAATTTATAGGTAGAGGGAGCTAGGAGAGTCCAAATGAGGTGCGGTTTCGCCACGCGATCGTGATCGAACGACCGAGAGCATGGAGGGAGTTTGGTGGGTTTTGGGCCACTTAGAAAGGGAGTTGGGCTGCAACAAAAGAGGCTTTGCGGTTGCCGGTTAACCGTTGGAGTACCAAACGACCTCCAAATGATCCGAAACTTGACAGGCGGTCTACCGGTGCTATACCAAGGCCGCTTGACAAACCTCGGTCCATTCTGAGACCGTTTAACACTCGCACATGAAAAGAGGTAAAAGGGGGCGCCGGGAGACATAGGAGTGCCAGATTGCAAAATGGACAACGGGGAAAATGCTCGGATGCATGAGACGAACACGTATGCAAAATGAAATGCACATGATGACATGATATGAAATGCAGATGATGACATGGCAAAGTGCAACACGCAAGCAAATGACATGGCAAGGACGGCGAATAACTGGCAGACACCTGGCGCATCAAATCCGGGGCGTTACAACACTCCTCCACTAGCAAGAGATCTCGTCCCGAGATCTTAGGACCGAGACGGAAGGGAAAAAGGATGAGGTGAAGCAAGAACTCAAGAGAAGAAGCAAAGAATCGAGAGCACTCGAGAATAAGAGAGGAACAGCGAGAATGGCGAGAATCGAAAACTCACGGAATCAAGATAGACTATGAAACCACTCGTTCTAACCGGAGTGGTTAGAATGAGAAAAGAAACGAATAAGACTGAAAGATGGAATGATATTTGATGAAGACATTTCACAAAACCTCCGGAAATAATTGAAAGAGGATTGAATGAAAAGAATTTAGAATGATTGAGTGGAGTTGTTGAGAAAATTCAACAACGAAAAGAATAAGCTTGTTGTGGGCTTATGGATAACAACCCAAAATTATAAGGTGATAACCAGCTGCAAACGGAAATGATTGGATAGCTAAGAAGAACGAAGAAATGCAAAACTCCACTTTAAAAGAATATGGAGAATTAATTGCACTTCGAGATGCAAGAACAAAAGGTACTGAACTCCAACAACAAGAATCTTGATGAACACTTGAAGAAAGAATTAAATCATGAAGATCCACCATGAAGAACTCCGGTAACAAAAGGATGATGAGATAAAATGAAGGAAGAAAGAATAAGATGAGCCTGCGATGAATTAGATGGAGGATTCCGATGAAAAGGCCGAGGAAATTGAACTCCGGAAAAGAAAAGATGAAAAACACTTGGAACTAGAATTTATTCCTCAAGAACAAACTCTGAAGAAAAGGATTAATCACTTGGATGAAATAAGAATAAGATTTATTGTATGCTTATCCTTCATCAATTAAATTGATGACAACCAATGGATTTTTCAGACTACTTATTCTTCTTGAAAAAGAATTGAGAAGTGAAATATTGCAGACTTGAGAAGGTCTTCATGAACCACTGGTAGGATTGGAAAGAATGAATGAATAAAAAATGATAATCAAGGAAAAAGAATCTTGAACGAACCACCGTTAGAATTCGGAAATGACTGATGACAGAGAATGAATCACCGGGAAGAATTAGAAAAGCACGAAGATACTTGAGGGAATTAAAATGCAAGAGAACAAAGAGATCGCGAACTGATAGAAGAATACTTGAACGAAGCACCGGAAGAACATTGAGACGAACGAAAGGGCACAGATATAGGATAATTGGAGAACGAATTTGAAAACTTGGAGCGAAGAAATCTTACGAAAAGATGGCCTCCGGATGATCGAGACAGCAAAACCACTCTGAAATACTCGGATGGATGAAAAGAATTACACGTTGGAAACAATTAGATAGGATAGCACCATGAATCTCCGGGGGAACGGACAAGGTTTAAGAGAAACTCTACTTCAGTCTTCAAATGATGAGGAGAAACACCACCAAAATTAATGAGATACTCCGGAAGAAAGAAAAAACAAAGAGGTTGAGCCAACAATGAAATGATTTGAAATCGATCTTGGAAAGGCGTCTGACTGATGAAATTCATACTTACATCAAACTCCGAAAAGAATTGAGAATAACTCCGGGGAAATTAGAAGAGTCAGGTAAGATCCTGGGAAAAGACATGTGGGTTAGGGCCCACTGAAGAGATAACACCGTTGGAAAGGGATGTTGAACAGATAGATGATGCACCGGAACAGAAAGGGATGACGAACGAGACGAGAATTCACCGTTTGAAACAATTGACGAAAGACTGAAGAGGTTCCGCACGAATGGAATTGATGGTCGGAAGAAACTCGAACTCCAGGAAGAAAAGGGTGGGAGGGCGGGAAAAACAAAGACAACTTGGAAGGGGAAATCGATGAATAACTTCAAGAGGAAACACCGGTTGAAATCGTAGAGGAGAGAAAGCAAAGACTTCGCACGAGAAGGATGGATACTCGATAGCGGACTCCGGTTCCGAGAGGAAAAGGGTAGGCGCGGTGGGAAAAACAAGGGCAACTTCGGACAAGGAAAAACAACGACGTCGGAGGAAGAACTGAGGATTGAACTTGCAAAGATGAAGAGGCTCGAGTCGACTTGACGAGAAATGCACCGGATAAAAAGAGCTGAGGAACAACTACCGGAAAACCAACTGCGTGAACCTAAAGAAAAATTTGAAGGGGAAGAGGAGTAGTTCAAAACACCTACGTCAAGATTCCTCGCCAGAGCGACGAAGGAGCAGAGGAGTAAAAAGAATTCCTACTCTCCGATATAAGTAGACTCAGAAATCAGTTTTATTCTAGACTCAACTGCGGCCAAACTACACGATCAATCAAGGGGGCTCCTAGGGTCGGTCGAGGCTCTGATACCAACTTGTCACGCCCAATATGCGACCCTATCCTAAAGGAACTCGACGGTCCCACCAAGGATAGACCCGCATATTGAAACGCCTTTGCAAGGTGGATATCATTACATCAACATTACATATTACATAGGGATACATACATAAGGCACGAATGCCACAAGAATACATCAACATCAAATACAAGATCAACATCCGACTACGGATGAAACATAAACAGAAGCTCAAACGACATCCACCCTGCTAGACCAGGCTGCCGACCTGGAACCTATCCCCTGATCGAAGAAGAAGCAGAAGAAGAACTCCAACACGAGCAAACATCGCTCTCACGTCATGATCATCGCAAACCTGTACCTGCAACTGGTGGTGTAGTAATCTGTGAGCCACGAGGACTCAGCAATCCCATTACCATGGGTATCAAGACTAGCAAAGCTTAAGGGAAAGGAAGGGGTAAAGTGGTGAGGTTGCAGCAGCGACTAAGCATATATGGTGGCTAACATACGCAAATGAGAGCGAGAAGAGAAACAAAGGAACGGTCGTCAACTAGTAATGATCAAGAAGTGATCCTGAACCCCTACTTACGTCAAGCATAACCCAGAAACCGTGTTCTCCTCTCGATCAACCCGAAAAGAGACACTCGAGTTACGCATTACGGTTGGTGTATTTTAGAAGAGTTTGCTTCAAGTTTACTACAACGGATATTAACAAATTCCCATCTGCCACATAACCGCGGGCACGGCTTTGAAAGTTCAAACCCTGCGCAGGGTGTCCCAACAGCCCATGATAAGCTCTCGCGATCAACGAAGGATATTCCTTCTCCCGGGAAGACCCGATCAGTCTCGGAATCCGGCTACAAGACATTTCGACAGCAATAAAACAAGACCAGCAAAGCCGCCCGGATGTGCCGACAAATCCTGATAGGAGTCGCACGTACCTCGGTCTCAGGGCACACCGGATAAGTCAAGCTACGAGTAAAACCAACCCTCGAGTTGCCCCGTGGTGGCCCCGCGGGCTGCTCGGTTCGGACCAACACTCGAAGGAGCACTGGCCCGGGGGGGCTAAAATAAAGATGACCCTCGGGCTCCGGAAACCCAAGGGAAAAAGGGCATAGGTGAGGCAAATGGTAAAACCAATGTTGGGCCTTGCTGGAGGAGTCTTATTCAAAGCGAACTGTCAAGGGGGTCCCATAAATCACCCGACCGCGTTAGGGACGCAAAATCCGGGACATAACACCGATATGACGGAAACTAGGGCGGCAAGAGTGGAACAAAACACCAGGCATAAGGCCGAGCCTTCCATCCTTTACCAATATAGATGCATTAATAACATAAGATATATTGTGATATCCCAACAAGTAACCATGTTCCAACAAGGAACAACATCTCCATGTTCCAACAAGGAACAAACTTCATCTTCACCTGCAACTAACAACGCTATAAGAGGGGCTGAGCAAAGCGGTAACATAGCCAAACAACGGTTTGCTAGGAAGGGTGACAAAGGTTAGAGGCTGACATGGCAATTAGGTAGGCTTGAGCAGCAAGGTAATAGGTAGCGCAGCAAAGCGATAGAACGAAGCAACTAGCATAGCAATGAAAGTAGTGAGATCCAGGGAAACGGTCATCTTGCCTGAAATCCCGCAAGGAAGAAGAACGAGTCCATGAAGAAGACGAACGGATGAAGCCGAACCAAGCGTAGACGAACGAATCCTCACGATCGCAACGAAACAGGAACTAACAAGAAGAAGCACACAACATAGTAAACACACCACACATAGACAAGACACGATGCACAACACGCATGATGCATGACAAGGCTACATGAAGCTACTCATGGCAAGAGATGATGCAAACAAGAGCAACACATCAAAGCAAGTTTAAATGAGGCCGGAAACAACATAGAACAATTCCGGTAAGTCCTCATATGCATATCTCGAAATTGGTCCAGATCTGAATAAACCTTATATTCAAGTTGTTAAACAGCAAGTTAAGATGCACCACGATGATCTACACGAAATTCTAGTCAAGTTACATATAAAGTTCATTAAATTGAGACTACGGCCTAGAAGATATGAGCAAAACAAGATAAGCATGGCATTGATGCAAAATGCATACAAACATCAAGCAAACCACCTCAAAACATGGATGCAACATGATAATATGAAACTACATGCAAAATCAAGCAAGTTTCATATAGAGCACACTCAAAACGGAGCAACGGATCAACACATACACACTATACAAGTTATGACAACAATCTGTCCAAAACAGCAACTAGGCATATTGCAAGCATCAAAACAACAAGCTACAGCATCTCAACATGAAAACAAAAGGCATGGGCATGATGTACAGGTAAAGCATTACAAAACATGAACACTGAGCTATCTCCAGAAACAACTAGAACATGCTCAAAAACACATGGCAAGATTGCAAGTAATAACAGTTTCAGGCATTGGCAGAAATAACATCAGGTTGCAATGTTTAGAGCTATCAAACAACATGCTACAGGAACTTAACATGGCAAACAAAGGCATGGCATGAATATACTAATTGCATAGAACAAAAGTCCTTTAGTGACCATAAGCCAAAAAGGATCACAAGATATGATGGCACCCACGTAAACATGGCAAGTTATATTACAGATTTAAACATGGCAGGAACAACGACAAGTAGGCATGTTGGTGAGCTTAAACCACTCACCACAGAGCAACACATGGCATGGAAAGGCAACCAACAGTAAGAAGACATGACATAGAAGCTATACATGGCAAGAACAACATCATAGCATACAAGGATCAACTACAACAATCTTGGCAAAATTGAATAACATGTAAACAATCTGCCAGGAACATTTTATAGCAAAAGTAGAGCTCGATTGACTCAAGCTATGGCACTCCATAATTGCAAACAAAGGCATGGATGGATAGAGCAAGACATGTTTAACAAAACATCCTTACTGAAGTATGTCAAAATATGCATGGATCTCTCTGTAGCATCAAGTTAACATGGCATCAAAATATCAGCAAAACAGGGCTGAAAACAGCAACAACAAGACACCTAGTTTGCATGCTTTTGCTAGTCACCACATAGATCACAAAAATACATGGCATACACGCCTGAAAAGATGGCATGGCATATTACAAAACACATGTAGGACTCAAGCCCATAGGGTGCACACATCAATCATGGCAAAAATGACAAAACTGCAAGTTCTGATAAGAATCAGAAACTAACATCACATAGCACTCTTCCAACAGCATTTCGGGCATCAAGATGAGCTCAAATGAAAATGATGCAATGAGATGAAATGATCTACTCTTCGAGACGAACATTTTGACATATCATACGCACAAAATGGAGCAACAATGACAGAGATATCATGCGATGAAAAAGCAATAAAATATTGACAGGATCGGGACTTAGACGAATTTTATACCCTCCGAAAGTCAACTCGGGATGGTGATATCCGGGACGCGGGGATCCCGTTTGCTTCGTCTCTTGGTGGATCTGATCCAGATCGGAGTTCGCCGAGCAAGGGCGGAACATCGCCGGAGTTGGCGGGGAGGCGGCGGAGGCGGCGATTGCCGCCGCTGGCGACGGGCGTGGCGGCCGGCAGTATCCGGCGGCGCTGAAGCGCTGGCTGCCAACAAGACGAGCGGGAGGCGACGGCGGCTGGGATCCGGCGGGCGGCGGGCGGGCAACGCTGGCGGCGAGAGGAGGTGGCGGGCGGCGGCGCATCGGCGCCGGAGGAGCTGGCGGGCCGGCGGAAGCAGAAGCAGGGCGCGGCGCCGGGCGGCGGCGAGGGCGGGCGAAAACACGGGCGGTCAGCGCTGGGCGGCCACGGGAGCAACGGCGGCGGCGGCCGAAGCTTCGGAGGCGGCGGCGAAGCTTCGCGAGGCGGCAGCGGAGATGGGCAGGGAGGGCCCAACAGCTGGCTGCGGCGGCGGCGGCCAGGCCGCTGGGCTGACTCGGCCCATGGGTCTCTGGCGGCGGAGGAGAGAGGGGGCGGCTGCGATGGCGTGGGGCCTTGTGAGTGGCTGAGGAGGCGGCGGGACGTGTCCGGCTGGTCTGGACGCGTCCGTATGTGGAGGAAGAAGAAGGCTAGGTTTGGGGATTTCATCCATGAATTTGAAGGGGGACTAATTTATAGGTAGAGGGAGCTAGGAGAGTCCAAATGAGGTGCGGTTTTCGGCCACGCGATCATGATCGAACGACCGAGAGCATGGAGGGGATTTGGTGGGTTTTGGGCCACTTAGAAAGGGGAGTTGGGCTGCAACAAAAGAGGCTTTTGCGGTTACCCGGTTAACCGTTGGAGTACCAAACGACCTCCAAATGATCCGAAACTTGACAGGCGGTCTACCGGTGCTATACCAAGGCCGCTTGACAAACCTCGGTCCATTCGGAGACCGTTTAACACTCGCACATGAAAAGAGGTAAAAGGGGGCGCCGGGAGACATAGGAGTGCCTGATTGCAAAACGGACAACGGGGAAAATGCTCGGATGCATGAGACGAACACGTATGCAAAATGAAATGCACATGATGACATGATATGAAATGCAGATGATGACATGGCAAAGTGCAACACGCAAGCAAATGACATGGCAAGGACGGCGAATAACTGGCAGACACCTGGCGCATCGAATCCGGGGCGTTACAACACTCCTCCACTAGCAAGAGATCTCGTCCCGAGATCTTAGGACCGAGACGGAAGGGAAAAAGGATGAGGTGAAGCAAGAACTCAAGAGAAGAAGCAAAGAATCGAGAGCACTCGAGAATAAGAGAGGAACGACGAGAATGACGAGAATCGAAAACTCACGGAATCAAGATAGACTATGAAACCACTCGTTCTAACCGGAGTGGTTAGAATGAGAAAAGAAACGAATAAGACTGAAAGATGGAATGATATTTGATGAAGACATTTCACAAAACCTCCGGAAAGAATTGAAAGAGGATTGAATGAAAAGAATTTGGAATGATTGAGTGGAGTTGTTGAGAAAATTCAACAACGAAAATAAGCTTGTTGTGGACTTATGGATAACAACCCAAAATTATAAGGTGATAACCAGCCGCAAACGGAAATGATTGGATAGCTGAGAAGAACGAAGAAATGCAAAACTCCACTTTAAAAGAATATGGAGAATTAATTGCACGTCGAGATGCAAGAACAAAAGGTACTGAACTCCAACAACAAGAATCTTGATGAACACTTGAAGAAAGAATTAAATCAGGAAGATCCACCATGAAGAACTCCGGTAACAAAAGGATGATGAGATAAAATGAAGGAAGAAAGAATAAGATGAGCCTGCGATGAATTAGATGGAGGATTCCACGAAAAGGCCGAGGAAATTGAACTCCGGAAAGAAAAGATGAAAACACTTGGAACTAGAATTTATTCCTCAAGAACAAACTCTGAAGAAAAGGATTAATCACTTGGATGAAATAAGAATAAGATTTATTGTATGCTTATCCTTCATCAATTAAATTGATGACAACCAATGGATTTTTCAGACTACTTATTCTTCTTGAAAAAGAATTGAGAAGTGACATATTGCAGACTTGAGAAGGTCTTCATGAACCACCGGTAGGATTGGAAAGAATGAATGAATAAAAAATGATAATCAAGGAAAAAGAATCTTGAACGAACCACCGTTAGAATTCGGAAATGACTGATGACAGAGAATGAATCACCGGGAAGAATTAGAAAAGCACGAAGATACTTGAGGGAATTAAAATGCAAGAGAACAAAGAGATCGCGAACTGATAGAAGAATACTTGAACGAAGCACCGGAAGAATATTGAGATGAACGAAAGGGCACAGATATAGGATAATTGGAGAACGAATTTGAAAACTTGGAACGAAGAAATCTTCTGAAAAGATGGCCTCCGGATGATCGAGACAGCAAAAACCACTCCTGAAATACTCCGGATGGATGAAAAGAATTGCACGACTGGAAACAATTAGATAGGATAGCACCATGAATCTCCGGGGGAACGGACAAGGTTTAAGAGAAACTCTACTTCAGTCTTCAAATGATGAGGAGAAACGCCACCAAAATTAATGAGATACTCCGGAAGAAAGAAAAAACAAAGAGGTTGAGCCAACAATGAAATGATTTGAAATCGATCTTGGAAAGGCGTCTAACTGATGAAATTCATACTTACATCAAACTCCGAAAAGAATTGAGAATAACTCCGGGGAAATTAGAAGAGTCAGGTAAGATCCTGGGAAAAGACATGTGGGTTAGGGCCCACTGAAGAGATAACACCGTTGGAAAGGGATGTTGAACAGATAGATGATGCACCGGAACAGAAAGGGATGACGAACGAGACGAGAATTCACCGTTTGAAACAATTGATGAAAGACTGAAGAGGTTCCGCACGAATGGAATTGATGGTCGGAAGAAACTCGAACTCCGGGAAGAAAAGGGTGGGAGGGCGGGAAAAACAAAGACAACTTGGAAGGGGAAATCGATGAATAACTTCAAGAGGAAACACCGGTTGAAATCGTAGAGGAGAGAAAGCAAAGACTTCGCACGAGAAGGATGGATACTCGATAGCGGACTCCGGTTCCGAGAGGAAAAGGGTAGGGCGGGTGGGAAAAACAAGGGCAACTTCGGACAAGGAAAAACAACGACGTCGGAGGAAGAACTGAGGATTGAACTTGCAAAGATGAAGAGGCTCGAGTCGACTTGACGAGAAATGCACCGGATAAAAAGAGCTGAGGAACAACTACCAGAAAACCAACTGCGTGAACCTAAAGAAAAATTTGAAGGGGAAGAGGAGTAGTTCAAAACACCTACGTCAAGATTCCTCGCCAGAGCGACGAAGGGGCAGAGGAGTAAAAAGAATTCCTACTCTCCGATATAAGTAGACTCAGAAATCAGTTTTATTCTAGACTCAACTGCGGCCAAACTACACGATCAATCAAGGGGGCTCCTAGGGTCGGTCGAGGCTCTGATACCAACTTGTCACGCCCAATATGCGACCCTATCCTAAAGGAACTCGACGGTCCCACCAAGGATAGACCCGCATATTGAAACGCCTTTGCAAGGTGGATATCATTACATCAACATTACATATTACATAGGGATACATACATAAGGCACGAATGCCACAAGAATACATCAACATCAAATACAAGATCAACATCCGACTACGGATGAAACATAAACAGAAGCTCAAACGACATCCACCCTGCTAGCCCAGGCTGCCGACCTGGAACATATCCCCTGATCGAAGAAGAAGCAGAAGAAGAACTCCAACACGAGCAAACATCGCTCTCACGTCATGATCATCGCAAACCTGTACCTGCAACTGGTGGTGTAGTAATCTGTGAGCCACGAGGACTCAGCAATCCCATTACCATGGGTATCAAGACTAGCAAAGCTTAAGGGAAAGGAAGGGGTAAAGTGGTGAGGTTGCAGCAGCGACTAAGCATATATGGTGGCTAACATACGCAAATGAGAGCGAGAAGAGAAACAAAGGGCGGTCGTCAACTAGTAATGATCAAGAAGTGATCTGAACCCTACTTACGTCAAGCATAACCCAGAAACCGTGTTCTCCTCTCGATCAACCCCGAAAAGAGACACTCACGGTTACGCACACGGTTGGTGTATTTTAGAAGAGTTTGCTTCAAGTTTACTACAACGGATATTAACAAATTCCCATCGCCACATAACGCTGGCACGGCTTTGAAAGTTCAAACCCTGCGCAGGGTGTCCCAACTTAGCCCATGATAAGCTCTCGCGATCAACGAAGGATATTCCTTCTCCCGGGAAGACCCGATCAGTCTCGGAATCCGGCTACAAGACATTTCGACAGCAATAAAACAAGACCAGCAAAGCCGCCGGATGTGCCGACAAATCTGATAGGAGTCGACGTACCTCGGTCTCAGGGCACACCGGATAAGTCAAGCTACGAGTAAAACCAACCCTCGAGTTGCCCCGTGGTGGCCCCGCAGGCTGCTCGGTTCGGACCAACACTCGAAGGAGCACTGGCCCGGGGGGGGCTAAAATAAAGATGACCCTCGGGCTCCGGAAACCCAAGGGAAAAAGGGCATAGGTGAGGCAAATGGTAAAACCAATGTTGGGCCTTGCTGGAGGAGTCTTATTCAAAGCGAACTGTCAAGGGGGTCCCATAAATCACCCGACCGCGTTAGGGACGCAAAATCCGGGACATAACACCGATATAGCGGAAACTAGGCGGCAAGAGTGGAACAAAACACCAGGCATAAGGCCGAGCCTTCCATCCTTTACCAATATAGATGCATTAATAACATAAGATATATTGTGATATCCCAACAAGTAACCATGTTCCAACAAGGAACAACATCTCCATGTTCAACAAGGAACAAACTTCATCTTCACTGCAACTAACAACGCTATAAGAGGGCTGAGCAAAGCGGTAACATAGCCAAACAACGGTTTGCTAGGAAGGGTGACAAAGGTTAGAGGCTGACATGGCAATTAGGTAGGCTTGAGCAGCAAGGTAATAGGTAGCGCAGCAAAGCGATAGAACGAAGCAACTAGCATAGCAATGAAAGTAGTGAGATCCAGGGTAACGGTCATCTTGCCTGAAATCCCGCAAGGAAGAAGAACGAGTCCATGAAGAAGACGAACGGATGAAGCCGAACCAAGCGTGAGCGAACGAATCCTCACGATCATAGCAAACAGGAACTAACAAGAAGAAGCACACAACATAGTAAACACACCACACATAGACAAGACACGATGCACAACACGCATGATGCATGACAAGGCTACATGAAGCTACTCATGGCAAGAGATGATGCAAACAAGAGCAACACATCAAAGCAAGTTTAAATGAGGCCGGAAACAACATAGAACAATTCCGGTAAGTCCTCATATGCATATCTCGAAATTGGTCCAGATCTGAATAAACCTTATATTCAAGTTGTTAAACAGCAAGTTAAGATGCACCACGATGATCTACACGAAATTCTAGTCAAGTTACATATAAAGTTCATTAAATTCGGAGCTACGGCCTAGAAGATATGAGCAAAACAAGATAAGCATGGCATTGATGCAAAATGCATACAAACATCAAGCAAACCACCTCAAAACATGGATGCAACATGATAATATGAAACTACATGAAAAATCAAGCAAGTTTCATATAGAGCACACTCAAAACGGAGCAACGGATCAACACATACACACTATACAAGTTATGACAACAATCTGTCCAAAACAGCAACTAGGCATATTGCAAGCATCAAAACAACAAGCTACAGCATCTCAACATGAAAACAAAAGGCATGGGCATGATGTACAGGTAAAGCATTACAAAACATGAACACTGAGCTATCTCCAGAAACAACTACAACATGCTCAAAAACACATGGCAAGATTGCAAGTAATAACAGTTTCAGGCATTGGCAGAAATAACATCAGGTTGCAATGTTTAGAGCTATCAAACAACATGCTACAGGAACTTAACATGGCAAACAAAGGCATGGCATGAATCTACTAATTGCATAGAACAAAAGTCCTTTAGTGACCATAAGCCAAAAAGGATCACAAGATATGATGGCACCCACGTAAACATGGCAAGTTATATTACAGATTTAAACATGGCAGGAACAACGACAAGTAGGCATGTTGGTGAGCTTAAACCACTCACCACAGAGCAACACATGGCATGGAAAGGCAACCAACAGTAAGAAGACATGACATAGAAGCTATACATGGCAAGAACAACATCATAGCATACAAGGATCAACTACAACAATCTTGGCAAAATTGAATAACATGTAAACAATCTGCCAGGAACATTTTATAGCAAAAGTAGAGCTCGATTGACTCAAGCTATGGCACTCCATAATTGCAAACAAAGGCATGGATGGATAGAGCAAGACATGTTTAACAAAACATCCTTACTGAAGTATCTCAAAATATGCATGGATCTCTCTGTAGCATCAAGTTAACATGGCATCAAAATATCAGCAAAACAGGGCTGAAAACAGCAACAACAAGACACCTAGTTTGCATGCTTTTGCTAGTCACCACATAGATCACAAAAATACATGGCATACACCCCTGAAAAGATGGCATGGCATATTACAAAACACATGTAGGACTCAAGCCCATAGGGTGCACACATCAATCATGGCAAAAATGACAAAACTGCAAGTTCTGATAAGAATCAGAAACTAACATCACATAGCACTCTTCCAACAGCATTTCGGGCATCAAGATGAGCTCAAATGAAAATGATGCAATGAGATGAAATGATCTACTCTTCGAGACGAACATTTTGACATATCATACGCACAAAATGGAGCAACAATGACAGAGATATCATGCGATGAAAAAGCAATAAAATATTGACAGGATCGGGACTTGGACGAATTTTATACCCTCCGAAAGTCAACTCGGGATGGAGATATCGGGGACGCGGGGATCCCGTTTGCTTCGTCTCTTGGTGGATCTGATCCAGATCGGAGTTCGCCGGAGCAAGGGCCGGAACATCGCCGGAGTTGGCGGGGGAGGCGGCGGAGGCGGCGGTTGCCGGGCGAAGGGCAGGCGCGGCGGCGGCAGTATCCGGCGGCGCTGAAGCGCTGGCTGCGAGCCCTGACGACAGCGGGAGGCGGACGGCGGCTTGAGATCCGCGGGCGGCGGGCCGGCCGAACGCTGGGCGGCGAGGAGGTGGCGGGCGGCAGCACCGCGCCGGAGGAGCTGGCGGGCGCAACGGCGGGCGCTGGCTGGCGGGCGGGCGGGCGAGGCAGGCGAAAACACTGGCGGTTCAGCCTTGGCCACGGGAGTAACGGCGGCGGCGGCGAAGCCGCCGGAGGCGGCGGGCGAGATGGGCGGGAGGGCTCAACGCGGCTGCGCGGCGGCGGCGGCCAGCCCCATGGCTGACTTCGCCTCCCATGGTCCCTGGCGGAGCGGAGAGAGAGAGGGGGGGCGGCGGCGGCGACGTGGCGCCTTGTGAGTGGTGAGGGCGGCGGTAGGCTTAACGCGGGCGGCGAGAGGAGGTGGCGGGCGGCGGCGCGACCGGCGCCGGAGGAGCTGGCCGGGCGCGGCGGAAAGCGGGCGCTTGGCGCTTGGCGGGCGGCGCGAGGCCAGCGAAACACGGGCGGTCCGTGGCGGCCACGGGAGCAACGGCGGCGGCGGCCGAAGCTCACCGGAGGCGGCGGCGGCGGATGGGCCGGAGGGCCAACGCGGCGGGCGGCGGCGGCGGGGGCTGGCCCCTGCTGGCTCGACTCGGGCCCCTGAATCTGGCGGGTGGTGGAGAGAGAGAGGGGGCGGCAGCGATGGCGTGGCGCCTTGTGAGTGGCTGAGGAGGCGGCGGGGACGTGTCCGCGTGATGACGGACGCGTCCGTATGTGGAGGAAGAAGAAGGCTAGGTTTTGGGATTTCATCCATGAATTTGAGGGGGGACTAATTTATAGGTAGAGGAGCTAGGAGAGTCCAAATGAGGTGCGGTTTTGCCACGCGATCGTGATCGAACGACCGAGAGCATGGAGGGGAGTTTGGTGGGTTTTGGGCCACTTAGAAAGGGGAGTTGGGCTGCAACAAAAGAGGCTTTTGCGGTTACCCGGTTAACCGTTGGAGTACCAAACGACCTCCAAATGATCCGAAACTTTACAGGCGGTCTACCGGTGCTAACCAAGGCCGCTTGACAAACCTCGGTCCATTCTGAGACCGTTTAACACTCGCACATGAAAAGAGGTAAAAGGGGGCGCCGGGAGACATAGGAGTGCCGGATTGCAAAACGGACAACGGGGAAAATGCTCGGATGCATGAGACGAACACGTATGCAAAATGAAATGCACATGATGACATGATATGAAATGTAGATGATGACATGGCAAAGTGCAACACGCAAGCAAATGACATGGCAAGGACGGCGAATAACTGGCAGACACCTGGCGCATCGAATCCGGGGCGTTACAGGAACAATAAAAACAATTTGAGTAAAGGCTTGGTAGTGGTGCGACGTCAAGCCACAGAATACGTCAGCAGATTGATCTTGTGTAATATTATTCTCTCTACGGTGGTATGTGGAATTTATCTTTGCAGAGCCGGATACTATCCTGGTGTTCACGATCTTCTACAAATTATTCGAAGGAAGAACCCGCCTTGCAATGCCGAAGACAGCATGCGCGCCGGACTCGTCGTCATTGAAGCCTGGTTCAGGGCTACCGAGGAGTTCGGACTAGGGGTGTCCGGATAGCGAACTATCATCATCGGCCGGACTCCAAGACTATGAAGATACAAGATTGAAGACTTCGTCCCGTGTCCGAATGGGACTTTCCTTGGCGTGGAAGGCAAGCTTGGCGATACGGATATGTAGATCTCCTACCTTCGTGACCGACTTTGTGTAACCCTAGCCCTCTCCGGTGTCTATATAAACCGGACGGCTGTATTCCATAGGACAAACAACAATCATACCATAGGCTAGCTTCTAGGGTTTAGCCTCTTTGATCTCGTCGTAGATCCACTCTTGTAACACACATCATCAATATTAATCAAGAAGGACGTAGGGTTTTACCTCCATCAAGAGGGCACGAACCTGGGTAAAACATCGTGTCCCTTGTCTCATGTTACCATCCGCCTAGACGCACAGTTCGGGACCCCCTACCCGAGATCCGCCGGTTTTGACACCGACAGACGTCCCTGCCATTTTTCTTCTGAGGGCTCCGTGGACGCCAGCTTAGGCGTTTCTTCAAAGGAGCGTTATTGAACTCAGGGAGGCCGATCCGAACAGGGTCCGGCAGCGGGAAATCTTCTATATAAAACCATTCCGAAGGCCAGTCTTCGGACGCCTTCTTCGGGGTTTCGGATAGATATCCGGTTCCAGCGATGCGCCATAGTTCGGCTCCGCCCACTTGATATATTGACACCTCTTGAGAACGGGGCACAAGGTAGAACAACTTCTTCCACAGCGCAAAATGAGCCTCGATGCCCAAAAACAGCTCGCAAAGGGCCACGAAGCCCGCAATATGCAAAATGGAGGCAGGCGTAAGGTTGTGCAACTGGAGGCCGTAGAACTCCAGGAGCCCCCGGAGAAACGGATGAATTGGAAATCCGAGCCCTCTTATCAAATAAGGGACAAGGCATACCCGCTCTCCTTTGGAGGGACTGGAGACGCTCTCCGCTTGCTTTCCGCCCTTATAGGTGGCGAGTCCGGCTCGAACCGGAACCATGAAGGCCGGGGGAAGAAATCCCTTGGTTTGGAGCGTCACTAGCTCGCTGTGCGGGACGGAGCATCTCTCCCAATCTCCAGGCTGAGGGCTGGGAGGGCGAGAGGACGAGCTGCGTCGATTGTCCATGATAGAATGGGTTTCTGTCAGATGCACTCTGTTGAATGCTCGCGAAGGGAGGATCGTGTGATTCGGATCTAGATCCTCGTCCCTTTTATAGGCAGCTCATCTGCGTAGCTAGGGGGTAAATGTAAAAATACCCTGGCTTTTCGCATTCGTTCAACACGTGGAAGATGGCCATTATTGGGCGTGGAAGCCAAGGAGCCCAATATTTACGAGAAGCCGGACGCTATTCAACAGGTACACAGGATTTGGAGAAGAACCCGCCTTGCAATGCCGAAGAAAATCTGCGCGCCGGACTCGTCGTCATTGAAGCATGGTTTGGGGGCTACTGAGAGAGTCCCGGATTAGGGGGTCTCCGGATAGCCGAACTATAACCATTGGCCCGACTCCTGGACTATGAAGATACAAGATTGAAGACTTCGTCCCGTGTCCGAATAGGACTTTCCTTGGCATGGAAGGCAAGCTTGGCAATACGGATATGTAGATCTCCTACCATTGTAACCGACTCTGTGTAACCCTAACCCTCTTCGGTGCCTTTATAAACCAGAGGGTTTTAGTCCGTAGGACGAACAACAATCATACCATAGGCTAGCTTCTAGGGTTTAGCATCTCTGATCTCGTGGTAGATCTACTCTTGTACTACCCATATCATCAATATTAATCAAGCAGGAGTAGGGTTTTACCTCCATCGAGAGGGCCCGAACCTGGGTAAAAACATCGTGTGCCTTGTCTCCTGTTACCATCCACCTAGACGCACAGTTCGGGACCCCCTACCCGAGATCCGCCAGTTTTGACACCAACAATGGGCAAGAGATGGAGGTGGCTGAGGATGACCTAGCGATGGTCGTGCCCGTCCTGCCTGAAGGTGGCCTCGCGATGGTGGTGGTGCCTGACAATGACCACGCACCGGTGGTGGTGCCGGCGATCCCACAGCTGGGCGACATGACCACACCAATTGTGGTAGAAGACTACATCCCACTGCCTCCACTGCCTCCAACGCCTCGCCGCTCTTGGCGCATCAGGCTGAGGAAGGAGAAGGAGAAGAACAATGAGAACTGAACTATGTCAGGTATGTCAGATCTCCAAAATGATATATATATACTTAGTTACCTATGTTATTTATAATATGCTTAGTTTCCTATAGGTTAGCTTCATTTTACCTAAGTTGGCTCTAATATGCTAACTTAGAGCTTATATGCTTTTCCTATAGGTTAGCTCCAAAATAACTTATGTTAGCACAAAATGATCAAGTTTACATAATAAGCTTATAGTCTTCTTCTTTTCTTCATCTTTTCCAAAATGACATAGGTTAGCTTCATTTTACCAAAGTTGGCTCTAATATGCTAACTTAGAGCTTATATGCTTAGTTTCCTATAGGTTAGCTCCAAAATTACTTATGTTAGCACAAAATGATCAAGTTTACATAATAAGCTTATAGTCTTCTTCTTATTCTTCTTCTTTTCCAAAATGACATAGGTTAGCTTCATTTTACCTAAGTTGGCTCTAATATGCTAACTTAGAGCTTATATGCTTAGTTTCCTATAGGTTAGCTCCAAAATTACTTATATTAGCACAAAATGATCAAGTTTACATAATAAGCTTATAGTCTTCTTCTTTTCTTCTTCTTTTCCAAAATGACATAGGTTAGCTTCATTTTACCTAAGTTGGCTCTAATATGCTAACTTAGAGCTTATATGCTTAGTTTCCTATAGGTTAGCTCCAAAATTACTTATGTTAGCACAAAATGATCAAGTTTACATAATAAGCTTATAGTCTTCTTCTTATTCTTCTTATTCTTCTTCTAGTATTCTTCTAGTCTTCTTCTTCTTCTTCTCTTCTTCTTCTTCTTCTTCTAACTTCTTGTTTATCATTTTAAAGATTTGATTTAATTCACGGAAGCTTGCATGGATGGAGTGCTTCTTTTCCATTTGTGTTTTTATTTTGTATCAATGTGAAACTTTTGTGAATTGATGGATAACGGTGTTGGATGAACAATGTGAAACTTTTGTAATATGTCACGATGGAACAATGTGTTGGCTATGTATGTATATATGATAAAACTTGTGTGTTGGATATGATTGTTATATATATATATATATATATATATATATATATATATATATATATATATATATATATATATATATGTTGGGGAACGTTGCAGAAAATTAAAATTTTTCCTACGGTTTCACCAAGATCCATCTATGAGTTCATCTAAGCAACGAGTCAAGGGAGTGAGTTTGCATCTACATACCACTTGTAGATCGAAAAGGAAGCGTTCAAGGGATGGTGATGATGGAGTCGTACTCGGATCACCGATGACCAAGTGCTGAGCGGACAGCACCTCCGCGTTCAACACACGTGCAGTGCAGACGACGTCTCCTCCGTATTGATCCAGCAAGGAGGAAGGAGAGGTTGAGGAAGATTGCTCCAACGGCAGCACGACGGCGTGGTGTTGTTGGTACAGCAGTACTCCGACAGGGCTTCGCCAAGCACGTACGGAAGAGGAGAGGTGTTGGGGAGGGGAGGGGCTGCGCCTTGAGTTTTGGTTGCAGCCCTCCCCTCACCCCTCTATTTATAGGGGGAAGGGGCAAGGGGGCCAGCCCCTCTAGATGGGAATCTAGAGGGGCGCGGCTGAGGAGGGGTGGCTTGCCCCCCAAGCAAGGGGGGCGCCCCCCTCTAGGGTTCCCCCCAAACCCTAGGCGCAAGGTCCCAAGGGGGGGTGCGCCCAGCCCACCAGGGGCTGGCTCTTTCCCCCACGCAGCCCATGTGGCCCCCGGGGGTGGCCCCCCGTGGACCTCGGAACCCTTCCGTGGCCCGGTACAATACCGATATGCCCGAAACTTTCCGGTGTCCGTTTGACAACTTCCCATATATAAATCTTTACCTCCGGACCCTTAGGAACTCCTCGTGACGTCGGGCTCTCATCCAGGACTCGAACAACATTCGGTAATCACATACAAGTCTTCCTAATAACCCTAGCGCCACCGAACCTTAAGTGTGTAGACCCTACGGGTTCGGGAGACATGCGACATGACCGAGACGCTCTCGGTCAATAACCAACAACGGGATCTGGATACCCATGTTGGCTCCTACATGCTCCTCGATGATGTCATCGGATGAACCACGATGTCGAGGATTCAAGCAACCCGTATACTATTCCCTTTGTCAATCGGCATGTTACTTGCCCGAGACTCGATCGTCGGTATCCCAATACCTCGTTCAGTCTCGCACCGCAAGTCACTTTACTCGCGTAATGCATGATCATGTGACCGGACACTTGGTCACTTTGAGCTCATTATGATGATGCACTACCGAGTGGGCCCAAGTGATACCTCTCCGTGTACGGAGTGACAAATCCTGTCTCGATCCGTGTCAACCGCAGACACTTTCGGAGATACCGTAATGCACCTTTATAGTCACCCGCCACGCGTTGTGACGTTTGGTACACCCAAAGCACTCCTACGGTATCCGGAGTTACACGATCTCATGGTCTAAGGAAGAGATACTTGACATTGGAAAAGCTCTAGCAAAAGCGAACTACGATCTTGTGCTATGCTTAGGATTGGGTCTTGTCCATCACGTCATTCTCCTAATGGCGTGATCCGTTATCAATGACATCGATGTCCATAGTCGAGGAAACCATGACTATCTATTGACCAACGAGCTAGTCAACTAGAGGCTTACTAGGGACGTATTGTGTTCTATGTATTCACACGTGTATTACGATTTCCGGATAATACAATTATAGCATGAATAAAAGACAATTACCATGAACAAGGAAATATAATAATAATGCTTTTATCATTGCCTCTAGGGCATATTTCCAACAGTCTCCCACTTGCACTAGAGTCAATAATCTAGTTACATTGTGATGAATCGAACACCCATAGAGTTCTGGTGTTGATCATGTTTTGCTCGCGAGAGAGGTTTAGTCAACGGATCTGCGACATTCAGATCCGTATGCACTTTACAAATTTCTATGTATCCATCTTGAACATTTTCACGGATGGAGTTGAAGCGACGCTTGATATGCCTGGTCTTCTTGTGAAACCTGGGCTCCTTGGCAAGTGCAATAGCTCCAGTGTTGTCACAGAAGAGTTTGATCGGCCCCGACGCATTGGGTATGACTCCTAGGTCGGTGATGAACTCCTTCATCCAAATTGCTTCATGTGTTGCCTCCGAGGCTGCCATGTACTCCGCTTCGCATGTAGATCCCGCCACGACACTCTGCTTGTAGCTGCACCAGCTTACTGCTCCACCATACAACATATACACGTATCCGGTTTGTGACTTAGAGTCATCAGATCGTGTCGAAGCTAAGCGCCGACGTAACCCTTCTGACGAGCTCTTCGTCACCTCTATAAACGAAACATGTCCTTCGTCCTTTTCAGGTACTTTAGGATATTCTTGACCGCTGTCCGGTGTTCCTGGCGGGATTACTTTGGTACCTTCCTACCAAACTTACGGCAAGGTTTACATCAGGTCCAGTACACAGCATGGCATACATAATAGATCCTATGGCTGAAGCATAGGGATGACACTCATCTCTTCTTTATCTTTGGCCGTGGTCGGGCATTGAGCTGAGCTCAATCTCACACCTTGCAATACAGGCAAGAACCCCTTCTTGGACTGATCCATTTTGAACTTCTTCAAAATCTTATCAAGGTATGTGGTTTTGTGAAAGACCTATGAGGCGTCTCGTTCTATCTCTATAGATCTTGATGCCTAATATATAAGCAGCTTCTCCAAGGTCCTTCATTGAAAAACACTTATTCAAGTAGGCCTTAATGTTGTCCAAGAATTATATATCATTTCCCATCAAAAGTATGTCATCTACATATAATATGAGAAATGCTACAGAGCTCTCACTCACTTTCTTGTAAACGCAGGCTTCTCCATAAGTCTGCATAAACCCAAACACTTTGATCATCTCATCAAAGCGAATGTTCCAACTCCGAGATGCTTGCACCAGCCCATAAGTGGATCGCTGGAGCTTGCATACTTTGTCAGCATTCTTAGGATCGACAAAACCTTCTGTCCGCATCATATACAGCTCTTCCTTAAGATAACCGTTAAGGAACGCTGTTTTGACGTCCATCTGCCATATATCATAATCATAGTATGCGGCAATTGCTAACATGATTCGGACGGACTTAAGCTTCGCTACGGGAGAGAAAGTCTCATCGTAGTCAATCCCTTGAACTTGCCGATAACCCTTAGCGACAAGTCGAGCTTTATAGATGGTGACATTACCATCTGCGTCCGTCTTCTTCTTAAAGATCCATTTGTTTTCTATCATTTCGCCGATCATCGGGCAAGTCACCAAAGTCCATACTTTGTTTTCATACATGGATTCTATCTCGGATTTCATAGCTTCTAGCCATTTGTTGGAATCTGGGCCCGCCATCGCTTCTTCATAGTTCGAAGGTTCGCCGTTGTCTAACAACATGATTTCCAGGACAGGGTTGCCGTACCACTCTGGTGCGGAACGTGTCCTTGTGGACCTACGAAGTTCAGTAGCAACTTGATCCGAAGTACCTTGATCATCATCATTATTTTCCTCTTCTGTTGGCGTAGGCATCACATGAACATTTTCCTGAGCTGCACTACTTTCCTGTTCAAGAGGTAGTACTTCATCGAGTTCTACTTTCCTCCCACTTATTTCTTTCGAGAGAAACTCCTTTTCCAGGAAGGATCCGTTCTTGGCAACAAAGATCTTGCCCTCGGATCTTAAGTAGAAGGTATACCCTATGGTTTCTTTAGGGTATCCTATGAAGACGCACTTTTCCGACTTGGGTTCGAGCTTTTCAGGTTGAAGTTTCTTGACATAAGCATCGCATCCCCAAACTTTTAGAAACGACAGCTTAGGTTTCTTCCCAAACCATAATTCATACGGTGTCGTCTCAACGGACTTAGACGGTGCCCTATTTAAAGTGAATGTGGCTGTCTCTAAAGCGTATCCCCAAAATGATAGCGGTAAATCGGTAAGAGGCATCATAGACCGCACCATATCCAATAGAGCGCGATTACGACGTTCGGACACACCGTTACACTGAGGTGTTCCAGGCGGCGTGAGTTGTGAAACGATTCCACATTTTCTTAAGTGTGTACCAAATTCGTGACTTAAATATTCTCCTCCGCGATCTGATCGTAAGAATTTTATCTTTCGGTCACGTTGATTCTCTACTTCATTCTGAAATTCCTTGAACTTTTCAAAGGTCTCAGACTTGTGTTTCATCAAGTAGACATACCCATATCTACTCAAGTCATCTGTGAGAGTGAGAACATAACGATATCCTTCGCGAGCCTCAACACTCATTGGACCGCACACATCGGTATGTATGATTTCCAACAAGTTTGTTGCTCGCTCCATTGTTCCGGAGAACGGAGTCTTGGTCATCTTGCCCATGAGGCATGGTTCGCATGTGTCAAATGATTCATAATCAAGAGACTCCAAAAGTCCATCAAGCATGGAGTTTCTTCATGCGCTTGACACCAATGTGACCAAAGCGGCAGTGCCACAAGTATGTGGGACTATCGTTATCAACTTTACATCTTTTGGTATTCACGCTATGAATATGTGTAACATTACGCCGAGATTCATTAAGAATAAACCATTGACCATCGGAGCATGACCATAAAACATATCTCTCATATAAATAGAACAACCATTATTCTCGGATTTAAATGAGTAGTCATCTCGTATCAAACGAGATCCAGATACAATGTTCATGCTCAAACTTGGCACCAAATAACAATTATTAAGGTTCAAAACTAATCCCGTAGGTAAATGTATAGGTAGCGTGCGACGGCGATCACATCGACTGGAACCATTCCCGACGCGCATCGTCACCTCGCCCTTCGCCGATCTCCGCTTATTCCGCGGCTCCGCTGTGAGTTACAAATATGAGCAACGGCACCGGTATCAAATACCCAGGAGTTACTACGAGTACTGGTAAGGTACACATCAATTACATGTATATCAAATATACCTTTGGTGTTGCCGGCCTTCTTATCCACTAAGTATTTGGGGCAGTTCCGCTTCCAGTGACCCTTCCCCTTGCAATAAAAGCACTCTGTCTCAGGCTTGGGTCCATTCTTTGACTTCTTCCCGGCAACTGGCTTACCGGGCGCGGCAACATCTTTGCCGTCCTTCTTGAAGTTCTTCTTACCCTTGCCCTTCTTGAACTTAGTGGTCTTATTGACCATCAACACTTGATGTTCTTTCTTGATCTCAACCTCTGCTGACTTGACATTGAAAATACTTCAGAATGGTCTTCACCATCCCCTGCATATTGTAGTTCATCACAAAGCTCTTGTAGCTTGGTGGGAGCGATGAAGGATTCTGTCAATGACCGCCTCATCAGGGAGGTTAATATTCAGCTAGGTCATGCGGTTGTGCAACCCAGACATTTTGAGTATGTGCTCACTGACAGAACTATTTTCCTCCATCTTACAACTATAGAACTTGTCGGAGACGTCATATCTCTCGACCCGGGCGTGAGCTTGGAAAACTAGTTTCAGCTCTTCGAACATCTCATATGCTCCGTGATGCTCAAATCGCTTTTGGAGCCCCGGTTCTAAGTTGTAAAGCATGCCGCACCGAACGAGGGAGTAATCATCGATGCGTCCGCCAAGCGTTCAAATCGTCTTGGTCTTTGGAGAGCAGGTGGGTCACCTAACGGTGCTTCTAGGACATATGCTTTCTTGGCAGCTATGAGGATGATCCTAAGGTTCCGGACCCAGTCCGTATAGTTGCTGCCATCATCTTTCAGCTTGGTTTTCTCTAGGGACGCGTTGAAGTTCATGTTGACATGAGCGTTGGCCATTTGATCTACGAGACATATTATGCAAAAGTTTTAGACTAAGTTCATGATAATTAAGTTCATCTAATCAAATTATTCAAATGAACTCCCACTCAGATTAGACATCCCTCTAGTCATCTAAGTGTTACACGATCCGAGTCGACTAGGCCGTGTCCGATCATCATGTGAGACGGACTAGTCATCGTCGGTGAACATTCTCATGTTGATCGTATCTTCCATACGACTCGTGTTCGACCTTTCGGTCTCCATGTTCCGAGGCCATGTCTGTACATGCTAGGCTCGTCAAGTTAACCCTAAGTGTTTATGCATGTGTAAAACTGTCTTACACCCGTTGTATGTGAACGTAAGGATCTATCACACCCGATCATCACGTGGTGCTTCGAAATGACGAAATTTAGCAACGGTGCACAGTTAGGGGAGAACACTTCTTGATATTGTTGTGAGGGATCATCTTATTTACTACCGTCGTTCTAAGTAAACAAGATGCATAAACATAATAAACATCACATGCAATTATATAGTAGTGACATGATATGGCCAATATCATAAAACTCCATTGATCTCCATCTTCGGGGTTCCATGATCATCTTGTCACCGGCATGACACCATGATCTCCATCATCATGATCTCCATCATCGTGTCTTCATGAAGTTGTCACGCCAACGACTACTTCTACTTCTATGGCTAACGTGTTTAGCAATAAAGTAAAGTAATTTACATGGCGTTCTTCAATGACACGCAGGTCATACAAAATAAAGACAACTCCTATGGCTCCTGCCGGTGGTCATACTCATCGACATGCAAGTCGTGATTCCTATTACAAGAACATGATCTCATACATCACAATATGTCATTCATCATTCATCACAACTTGGCCATATCACATCACATGACAATTGCTGCAAAAACAAGTTAGACGTCCTCTAATTGTTGTTGCATCTTTTACGTGGCTGCAATTGGGTTCTAGCTAGAACGTTTTCTTACCTACGAATAACCACAACGTGATCTTGTCAACTTCTATTTACCCTTCATAAGGACCCTTTTCATCGAATCCGCTCCAACTAAAGTGGGAGAGCAGACACCGCCAGCCACCTTATGCAACTAGTGCATGTTAGTCGGTGGAACCGGTCTCACGTAAGCGTGCGTGTAAGGTTGGTCCGGCCGCTTCATCCCACAATACCGCTGAAGCAAGATAAGACTAGTAGCGGCAAGCAAGTTGACAAGATCTACGCCCACAACAAAATTGTGTTCTACTCGTGTAATAGAGAACTACGATAGACCTAGCTCATGATGCCCTGTTGGGGAACGCTGCAGAAAATTAAAAATTTCCTACGGTTTCACCAAGATCCATCTATGAGTTCATCTAAGCAACGAGTCAAGGGAGTGAGTTTGCATCTACATACCACTTGTAGATCGAAAAGGAAGCGTTCAAGGGATGGTGATGATGGAGTCGTACTCGGATCACCGATGACCAAGTGCTGAACGGACAACACCTCCGCGCTCAACACACGACGGTGCGGACGGCGTCTCCTCCGCCTTGATCCAGCAAGGAGGAAGGAGAGGTTGAGGAAGATTGCTCCAACGGCAGCACGACGGCGTGGTGTTGTTGGTACAGCAGATTCTCGGCTGTGGCTTCGCCAAGCACGTACGGAAGAGGAGAGGTGTTGGGGAGGGGAAGGGCTGCACCTTGAGTTGTGTTTGTAGCCCTCCCTCACCCCTCTATTTATAGGGGAAGGGACAGGGCGGCCCCTCTAGATGGGAATCTAGAGGGGGCGGCGGCTGGAGGGGGTGGCTTGCCCCCCAAGCAAGGCGGCCCTCTAGGGTTCCCCAAACCCTAGGGGCAAGGGCCCAAGGAAGTGCGCCCAACCCACCAGGGGCTGGCTCTTTCCCCCACGCAGCCCATGTGGCCCCGAGGGGTGGCCCCTCCAGTGGACCCCGGAACCCTTCCGGTGGCCCCGTACAATACCGATATGCCCTAAAACTTTCGGTGTCCGCTTGACAACTTCCCATATATAAATCTTTACCTCGGACCCTTCCGAACTCCTCGTGACGTCCGGGATCTCATCCAGGACTCGAACAACATTCGTAATCACATGCAAGTCTTCCTAATAACCCTAGCGTCACCGAACCTTAAGTGTGTAGACCCTACGGGTTGGAGAGACATGCGACATGACCGAGACGCTCTCGGTCAATAACCAACAGCGGGATCTGGATACCCATGTTGGCTCTACATTCTCCTCGATGATGTCATCGGATGAACCACGATGTCGAGGATTCAAGCAACCCGTATACTATTCCCTTTGTCAATCGGTATGTTACTTGCCCGAGACTCGATCGTCGGTATCCCAATACCTCGCTCAGTCTCGTTATCGGCAAGTCACTTTACTCAGATCGTAATGCATGATCCGTGACCAGACACTTGGTCACTTTG